>CM067293.1:8675000-8896329 GCA_033220335.2 Troides aeacus | reverse complement strand
TAACCTAACCTAACCTAACCTAACCTAACCTAACCTAACCTAACCTAACCTAACCTAACCTAACCTAACCTAACCTAACCTAACCTAACCTAACCTAACCTAACCTAACCTAACCTAACCTAACCTAACCTAACCTAACCTAACCTAACCTAACCTAACCTAACCTAACCTAACCTAACCTAACCTAACCTAACCTAACCTAACCTAACCTAACCTAACCTAACCTAACCTAACCTAACCTAACCTAACCTAACCTAACCTAACCTAACCTAACCTAACCTAACCTAACCTAACCTAACCTAACCTAACCTAACCTAACCTAACCTAACCTAACCTAACCTAACCTAACCTAACCTAACCTAACCTAACCTAACCTAACCTAACCTAACCTAACCTAACCTAACCTAACCTAACCTAACCTAACCTAACCTAACCTAACCTAACCTAACCTAACCTAACCTAACCTAACCTAACCTAACCTAACCTAACCTAACCTAACCTAACCTAACCTAACCTAACCTAACCTAACCTAACCTAACCTAACCTAACCTAACCTAACCTAACCTAACCTAACCTAACCTAACCTAACCTAACCTAACCTAACCTAACCTAACCTAACCTAACCTAACCTAACCTAACCTAACCTAACCTAACCTAACCTAACCTAACCTAACCTAACCTAACCTAACCTAACCTAACCTAACCTAACCTAACCTAACCTAACCTAACCTAACCTAACCTAACCTAACCTAACCTAACCTAACCTAACCTAACCTAACCTAACCTAACCTAACCTAACCTAACCTAACCTAACCTAACCTAACCTAACCTAACCTAACCTAACCTAACCTAACCTAACCTAACCTAACCTAACCTAACCTAACCTAACCTAACCTAACCTAACCTAACCTAACCTAACCTAACCTAACCTAACCTAACCTAACCTAACCTAACCTAACCTAACCTAACCTAACCTAACCTAACCTAACCTAACCTAACCTAACCTAACCTAACCTAACCTAACCTAACCTAACCTAACCTAACCTAACCTAACCTAACCTAACCTAACCTAACCTAACCTAACCTAACCTAACCTAACCTAACCTAACCTAACCTAACCTAACCTAACCTAACCTAACCTAACCTAACCTAACCTAACCTAACCTAACCTAACCTAACCTAACCTAACCTAACCTAACCTAACCTAACCTAACCTAACCTAACCTAACCTAACCTAACCTAACCTAACCTAACCTAACCTAACCTAACCTAACCTAACCTAACCTAACCTAACCTAACCTAACCTAACCTAACCTAACCTAACCTAACCTAACCTAACCTAACCTAACCTAACCTAACCTAACCTAACCTAACCTAACCTAACCTAACCTAACCTAACCTAACCTAACCTAACCTAACCTAACCTAACCTAACCTAACCTAACCTAACCTAACCTAACCTAACCTAACCTAACCTAACCTAACCTAACCTAACCTAACCTAACCTAACCTAACCTAACCTAACCTAACCTAACCTAACCTAACCTAACCTAACCTAACCTAACCTAACCTAACCTAACCTAACCTAACCTAACCTAACCTAACCTAACCTAACCTAACCTAACCTAACCTAACCTAACCTAACCTAACCTAACCTAACCTAACCTAACCTAACCTAACCTAACCTAACCTAACCTAACCTAACCTAACCTAACCTAACCTAACCTAACCTAACCTAACCTAACCTAACCTAACCTAACCTAACCTAACCTAACCTAACCTAACCTAACCTAACCTAACCTAACCTAACCTAACCTAACCTAACCTAACCTAACCTAACCTAACCTAACCTAACCTAACCTAACCTAACCGAACCTAACCTAACCTAACCTAACCTAACCTAACCTAACCTAACCTAACCTAACCTAACCTAACCTAACCTAACCTAACCTAACCTAACCTAACCTAACCTAACCTAACCTAACCTAACCTAACCTAACCTAACCTAACCTAACCTAACCTAACCTAACCTAACCTAACCTAACCTAACCTAACCTAACCTAACCTAACCTAACCTAACCTAACCTAACCTAACCTAACCTAACCTAACCTAACCTAACCTAACCTAACCTAACCTAACCTAACCTAACCTAACCTAACCTAACCTAACCTAACCTAACCTAACCTAACCTAACCTAACCTAACCTAACCTAACCTAACCTAACCTAACCTAACCTAACCTAACCTAACCTAACCTAACCTAACCTAACCTAACCTAACCTAACCTAACCTAACCTAACCTAACCTAACCTAACCTAACCTAACCTAACCTAACCTAACCTAACCTAACCTAACCTAACCTAACCTAACCTAACCTAACCTAACCTAACCTAACCTAACCTAACCTAACCTAACCTAACCTAACCTAACCTAACCTAACCTAACCTAACCTAACCTAACCTAACCTAACCTAACCTAACCTAACCTAACCTAACCTAACCTAACCTAACCTAACCTAACCTAACCTAACCTAACCTAACCTAACCTAACCTAACCTAACCTAACCTAACCTAACCTAACCTAACCTAACCTAACCTAACCTAACCTAACCTAACCTAACCTAACCTAACCTAACCTAACCTAACCTAACCTAACCTAACCTAACCTAACCTAACCTAACCTAACCTAACCTAACCTAACCTAACCTAACCTAACCTAACCTAACCTAACCTAACCTAACCTAACCTAACCTAACCTAACCTAACCTAACCTAACCTAACCTAACCTAACCTAACCTAACCTAACCTAACCTAACCTAACCTAACCTAACCTAACCTAACCTAACCTAACCTAACCTAACCTAACCTAACCTAACCTAACCTAACCTAACCTAACCTAACCTAACCTAACCTAACCTAACCTAACCTAACCTAACCTAACCTAACCTAACCTAACCTAACCTAACCTAACCTAACCTAACCTAACCTAACCTAACCTAACCTAACCTAACCTAACCTAACCTAACCTAACCTAACCTAACCTAACCTAACCTAACCTAACCTAACCTAACCTAACCTAACCTAACCTAACCTAACCTAACCTAACCTAACCTAACCTAACCTAACCTAACCTAACCTAACCTAACCTAACCTAACCTAACCTAACCTAACCTAACCTAACCTAACCTAACCTAACCTAACCTAACCTAACCTAACCTAACCTAACCTAACCTAACCTAACCTAACCTAACCTAACCTAACCTAACCTAACCTAACCTAACCTAACCTAACCTAACCTAACCTAACCTAACCTAACCTAACCTAACCTAACCTAACCTAACCTAACCTAACCTAACCTAACCTAACCTAACCTAACCTAACCTAACCTAACCTAACCTAACCTAACCTAACCTAACCTAACCTAACCTAACCTAACCTAACCTAACCTAACCTAACCTAACCTAACCTAACCTAACCTAACCTAACCTAACCTAACCTAACCTAACCTAACCTAACCTAACCTAACCTAACCTAACCTAACCTAACCTAACCTAACCTAACCTAACCTAACCTAACCTAACCTAACCTAACCTAACCTAACCTAACCTAACCTAACCTAACCTAACCTAACCTAACCTAACCTAACCTAACCTAACCTAACCTAACCTAACCTAACCTAACCTAACCTAACCTAACCTAACCTAACCTAACCTAACCTAACCTAACCTAACCTAACCTAACCTAACCTAACCTAACCTAACCTAACCTAACCTAACCTAACCTAACCTAACCTAACCTAACCTAACCTAACCTAACCTAACCTAACCTAACCTAACCTAACCTAACCTAACCTAACCTAACCTAACCTAACCTAACCTAACCTAACCTAACCTAACCTAACCTAACCTAACCTAACCTAACCTAACCTAACCTAACCTAACCTAACCTAACCTAACCTAACCTAACCTAACCTAACCTAACCTAACCTAACCTAACCTAACCTAACCTAACCTAACCTAACCTAACCTAACCTAACCTAACCTAACCTAACCTAACCTAACCTAACCTAACCTAACCTAACCTAACCTAACCTAACCTAACCTAACCTAACCTAACCTAACCTAACCTAACCTAACCTAACCTAACCTAACCTAACCTAACCTAACCTAACCTAACCTAACCTAACCTAACCTAACCTAACCTAACCTAACCTAACCTAACCTAACCTAACCTAACCTAACCTAACCTAACCTAACCTAACCTAACCTAACCTAACCTAACCTAACCTAACCTAACCTAACCTAACCTAACCTAACCTAACCTAACCTAACCTAACCTAACCTAACCTAACCTAACCTAACCTAACCTAACCTAACCTAACCTAACCTAACCTAACCTAACCTAACCTAACCTAACCTAACCTAACCTAACCTAACCTAACCTAACCTAACCTAACCTAACCTAACCTAACCTAACCTAACCTAACCTAACCTAACCTAACCTAACCTAACCTAACCTAACCTAACCTAACCTAACCTAACCTAACCTAACCTAACCTAACCTAACCTAACCTAACCTAACCTAACCTAACCTAACCTAACCTAACCTAACCTAACCTAACCTAACCTAACCTAACCTAACCTAACCTAACCTAACCTAACCTAACCTAACCTAACCTAACCTAACCTAACCTAACCTAACCTAACCTAACCTAACCTAACCTAACCTAACCTAACCTAACCTAACCTAACCTAACCTAACCTAACCTAACCTAACCTAACCTAACCTAACCTAACCTAACCTAACCTAACCTAACCTAACCTAACCTAACCTAACCTAACCTAACCTAACCTAACCTAACCTAACCTAACCTAACCTAACCTAACCTAACCTAACCTAACCTAACCTAACCTAACCTAACCTAACCTAACCTAACCTAACCTAACCTAACCTAACCTAACCTAACCTAACCTAACCTAACCTAACCTAACCTAACCTAACCTAACCTAACCTAACCTAACCTAACCTAACCTAACCTAACCTAACCTAACCTAACCTAACCTAACCTAACCTAACCTAACCTAACCTAACCTAACCTAACCTAACCTAACCTAACCTAACCTAACCTAACCTAACCTAACCTAACCTAACCTAACCTAACCTAACCTAACCTAACCTAACCTAACCTAACCTAACCTAACCTAACCTAACCTAACCTAACCTAACCTAACCTAACCTAACCTAACCTAACCTAACCTAACCTAACCTAACCTAACCTAACCTAACCTAACCTAACCTAACCTAACCTAACCTAACCTAACCTAACCTAACCTAACCTAACCTAACCTAACCTAACCTAACCTAACCTAACCTAACCTAACCTAACCTAACCTAACCTAACCTAACCTAACCTAACCTAACCTAACCTAACCTAACCTAACCTAACCTAACCTAACCTAACCTAACCTAACCTAACCTAACCTAACCTAACCTAACCTAACCTAACCTAACCTAACCTAACCTAACCTAACCTAACCTAACCTAACCTAACCTAACCTAACCTAACCTAACCTAACCTAACCTAACCTAACCTAACCTAACCTAACCTAACCTAACCTAACCTAACCTAACCTAACCTAACCTAACCTAACCTAACCTAACCTAACCTAACCTAACCTAACCTAACCTAACCTAACCTAACCTAACCTAACCTAACCTAACCTAACCTAACCTAACCTAACCTAACCTAACCTAACCTAACCTAACCTAACCTAACCTAACCTAACCTAACCTAACCTAACCTAACCTAACCTAACCTAACCTAACCTAACCTAACCTAACCTAACCTAACCTAACCTAACCTAACCTAACCTAACCTAACCTAACCTAACCTAACCTAACCTAACCTAACCTAACCTAACCTAACCTAACCTAACCTAACCTAACCTAACCTAACCTAACCTAACCTAACCTAACCTAACCTAACCTAACCTAACCTAACCTAACCTAACCTAACCTAACCTAACCTAACCTAACCTAACCTAACCTAACCTAACCTAACCTAACCTAACCTAACCTAACCTAACCTAACCTAACCTAACCTAACCTAACCTAACCTAACCTAACCTAACCTAACCTAACCTAACCTAACCTAACCTAACCTAACCTAACCTAACCTAACCTAACCTAACCTAACCTAACCTAACCTAACCTAACCTAACCTAACCTAACCTAACCTAACCTAACCTAACCTAACCTAACCTAACCTAACCTAACCTAACCTAACCTAACCTAACCTAACCTAACCTAACCTAACCTAACCTAACCTAACCTAACCTAACCTAACCTAACCTAACCTAACCTAACCTAACCTAACCTAACCTAACCTAACCTAACCTAACCTAACCTAACCTAACCTAACCTAACCTAACCTAACCTAACCTAACCTAACCTAACCTAACCTAACCTAACCTAACCTAACCTAACCTAACCTAACCTAACCTAACCTAACCTAACCTAACCTAACCTAACCTAACCTAACCTAACCTAACCTAACCTAACCTAACCTAACCTAACCTAACCTAACCTAACCTAACCTAACCTAACCTAACCTAACCTAACCTAACCTAACCTAACCTAACCTAACCTAACCTAACCTAACCTAACCTAACCTAACCTAACCTAACCTAACCTAACCTAACCTAACCTAACCTAACCTAACCTAACCTAACCTAACCTAACCTAACCTAACCTAACCTAACCTAACCTAACCTAACCTAACCTAACCTAACCTAACCTAACCTAACCTAACCTAACCTAACCTAACCTAACCTAACCTAACCTAACCTAACCTAACCTAACCTAACCTAACCTAACCTAACCTAACCTAACCTAACCTAACCTAACCTAACCTAACCTAACCTAACCTAACCTAACCTAACCTAACCTAACCTAACCTAACCTAACCTAACCTAACCTAACCTAACCTAACCTAACCTAACCTAACCTAACCTAACCTAACCTAACCTAACCTAACCTAACCTAACCTAACCTAACCTAACCTAACCTAACCTAACCTAACCTAACCTAACCTAACCTAACCTAACCTAACCTAACCTAACCTAACCTAACCTAACCTAACCTAACCTAACCTAACCTAACCTAACCTAACCTAACCTAACCTAACCTAACCTAACCTAACCTAACCTAACCTAACCTAACCTAACCTAACCTAACCTAACCTAACCTAACCTAACCTAACCTAACCTAACCTAACCTAACCTAACCTAACCTAACCTAACCTAACCTAACCTAACCTAACCTAACCTAACCTAACCTAACCTAACCTAACCTAACCTAACCTAACCTAACCTAACCTAACCTAACCTAACCTAACCTAACCTAACCTAACCTAACCTAACCTAACCTAACCTAACCTAACCTAACCTAACCTAACCTAACCTAACCTAACCTAACCTAACCTAACCTAACCTAACCTAACCTAACCTAACCTAACCTAACCTAACCTAACCTAACCTAACCTAACCTAACCTAACCTAACCTAACCTAACCTAACCTAACCTAACCTAACCTAACCTAACCTAACCTAACCTAACCTAACCTAACCTAACCTAACCTAACCTAACCTAACCTAACCTAACCTAACCTAACCTAACCTAACCTAACCTAACCTAACCTAACCTAACCTAACCTAACCTAACCTAACCTAACCTAACCTAACCTAACCTAACCTAACCTAACCTAACCTAACCTAACCTAACCTAACCTAACCTAACCTAACCTAACCTAACCTAACCTAACCTAACCTAACCTAACCTAACCTAACCTAACCTAACCTAACCTAACCTAACCTAACCTAACCTAACCTAACCTAACCTAACCTAACCTAACCTAACCTAACCTAACCTAACCTAACCTAACCTAACCTAACCTAACCTAACCTAACCTAACCTAACCTAACCTAACCTAACCTAACCTAACCTAACCTAACCTAACCTAACCTAACCTAACCTAACCTAACCTAACCTAACCTAACCTAACCTAACCTAACCTAACCTAACCTAACCTAACCTAACCTAACCTAACCTAACCTAACCTAACCTAACCTAACCTAACCTAACCTAACCTAACCTAACCTAACCTAACCTAACCTAACCTAACCTAACCTAACCTAACCTAACCTAACCTAACCTAACCTAACCTAACCTAACCTAACCTAACCTAACCTAACCTAACCTAACCTAACCTAACCTAACCTAACCTAACCTAACCTAACCTAACCTAACCTAACCTAACCTAACCTAACCTAACCTAACCTAACCTAACCTAACCTAACCTAACCTAACCTAACCTAACCTAACCTAACCTAACCTAACCTAACCTAACCTAACCTAACCTAACCTAACCTAACCTAACCTAACCTAACCTAACCTAACCTAACCTAACCTAACCTAACCTAACCTAACCTAACCTAACCTAACCTAACCTAACCTAACCTAACCTAACCTAACCTAACCTAACCTAACCTAACCTAACCTAACCTAACCTAACCTAACCTAACCTAACCTAACCTAACCTAACCTAACCTAACCTAACCTAACCTAACCTAACCTAACCTAACCTAACCTAACCTAACCTAACCTAACCTAACCTAACCTAACCTAACCTAACCTAACCTAACCTAACCTAACCTAACCTAACCTAACCTAACCTAACCTAACCTAACCTAACCTAACCTAACCTAACCTAACCTAACCTAACCTAACCTAACCTAACCTAACCTAACCTAACCTAACCTAACCTAACCTAACCTAACCTAACCTAACCTAACCTAACCTAACCTAACCTAACCTAACCTAACCTAACCTAACCTAACCTAACCTAACCTAACCTAACCTAACCTAACCTAACCTAACCTAACCTAACCTAACCTAACCTAACCTAACCTAACCTAACCTAACCTAACCTAACCTAACCTAACCTAACCTAACCTAACCTAACCTAACCTAACCTAACCTAACCTAACCTAACCTAACCTAACCTAACCTAACCTAACCTAACCTAACCTAACCTAACCTAACCTAACCTAACCTAACCTAACCTAACCTAACCTAACCTAACCTAACCTAACCTAACCTAACCTAACCTAACCTAACCTAACCTAACCTAACCTAACCTAACCTAACCTAACCTAACCTAACCTAACCTAACCTAACCTAACCTAACCTAACCTAACCTAACCTAACCTAACCTAACCTAACCTAACCTAACCTAACCTAACCTAACCTAACCTAACCTAACCTAACCTAACCTAACCTAACCTAACCTAACCTAACCTAACCTAACCTAACCTAACCTAACCTAACCTAACCTAACCTAACCTAACCTAACCTAACCTAACCTAACCTAACCTAACCTAACCTAACCTAACCTAACCTAACCTAACCTAACCTAACCTAACCTAACCTAACCTAACCTAACCTAACCTAACCTAACCTAACCTAACCTAACCTAACCTAACCTAACCTAACCTAACCTAACCTAACCTAACCTAACCTAACCTAACCTAACCTAACCTAACCTAACCTAACCTAACCTAACCTAACCTAACCTAACCTAACCTAACCTAACCTAACCTAACCTAACCTAACCTAACCTAACCTAACCTAACCTAACCTAACCTAACCTAACCTAACCTAACCTAACCTAACCTAACCTAACCTAACCTAACCTAACCTAACCTAACCTAACCTAACCTAACCTAACCTAACCTAACCTAACCTAACCTAACCTAACCTAACCTAACCTAACCTAACCTAACCTAACCTAACCTAACCTAACCTAACCTAACCTAACCTAACCTAACCTAACCTAACCTAACCTAACCTAACCTAACCTAACCTAACCTAACCTAACCTAACCTAACCTAACCTAACCTAACCTAACCTAACCTAACCTAACCTAACCTAACCTAACCTAACCTAACCTAACCTAACCTAACCTAACCTAACCTAACCTAACCTAACCTAACCTAACCTAACCTAACCTAACCTAACCTAACCTAACCTAACCTAACCTAACCTAACCTAACCTAACCTAACCTAACCTAACCTAACCTAACCTAACCTAACCTAACCTAACCTAACCTAACCTAACCTAACCTAACCTAACCTAACCTAACCTAACCTAACCTAACCTAACCTAACCTAACCTAACCTAACCTAACCTAACCTAACCTAACCTAACCTAACCTAACCTAACCTAACCTAACCTAACCTAACCTAACCTAACCTAACCTAACCTAACCTAACCTAACCTAACCTAACCTAACCTAACCTAACCTAACCTAACCTAACCTAACCTAACCTAACCTAACCTAACCTAACCTAACCTAACCTAACCTAACCTAACCTAACCTAACCTAACCTAACCTAACCTAACCTAACCTAACCTAACCTAACCTAACCTAACCTAACCTAACCTAACCTAACCTAACCTAACCTAACCTAACCTAACCTAACCTAACCTAACCTAACCTAACCTAACCTAACCTAACCTAACCTAACCTAACCTAACCTAACCTAACCTAACCTAACCTAACCTAACCTAACCTAACCTAACCTAACCTAACCTAACCTAACCTAACCTAACCTAACCTAACCTAACCTAACCTAACCTAACCTAACCTAACCTAACCTAACCTAACCTAACCTAACCTAACCTAACCTAACCTAACCTAACCTAACCTAACCTAACCTAACCTAACCTAACCTAACCTAACCTAACCTAACCTAACCTAACCTAACCTAACCTAACCTAACCTAACCTAACCTAACCTAACCTAACCTAACCTAACCTAACCTAACCTAACCTAACCTAACCTAACCTAACCTAACCTAACCTAACCTAACCTAACCTAACCTAACCTAACCTAACCTAACCTAACCTAACCTAACCTAACCTAACCTAACCTAACCTAACCTAACCTAACCTAACCTAACCTAACCTAACCTAACCTAACCTAACCTAACCTAACCTAACCTAACCTAACCTAACCTAACCTAACCTAACCTAACCTAACCTAACCTAACCTAACCTAACCTAACCTAACCTAACCTAACCTAACCTAACCTAACCTAACCTAACCTAACCTAACCTAACCTAACCTAACCTAACCTAACCTAACCTAACCTAACCTAACCTAACCTAACCTAACCTAACCTAACCTAACCTAACCTAACCTAACCTAACCTAACCTAACCTAACCTAACCTAACCTAACCTAACCTAACCTAACCTAACCTAACCTAACCTAACCTAACCTAACCTAACCTAACCTAACCTAACCTAACCTAACCTAACCTAACCTAACCTAACCTAACCTAACCTAACCTAACCTAACCTAACCTAACCTAACCTAACCTAACCTAACCTAACCTAACCTAACCTAACCTAACCTAACCTAACCTAACCTAACCTAACCTAACCTAACCTAACCTAACCTAACCTAACCTAACCTAACCTAACCTAACCTAACCTAACCTAACCTAACCTAACCTAACCTAACCTAACCTAACCTAACCTAACCTAACCTAACCTAACCTAACCTAACCTAACCTAACCTAACCTAACCTAACCTAACCTAACCTAACCTAACCTAACCTAACCTAACCTAACCTAACCTAACCTAACCTAACCTAACCTAACCTAACCTAACCTAACCTAACCTAACCTAACCTAACCTAACCTAACCTAACCTAACCTAACCTAACCTAACCTAACCTAACCTAACCTAACCTAACCTAACCTAACCTAACCTAACCTAACCTAACCTAACCTAACCTAACCTAACCTAACCTAACCTAACCTAACCTAACCTAACCTAACCTAACCTAACCTAACCTAACCTAACCTAACCTAACCTAACCTAACCTAACCTAACCTAACCTAACCTAACCTAACCTAACCTAACCTAACCTAACCTAACCTAACCTAACCTAACCTAACCTAACCTAACCTAACCTAACCTAACCTAACCTAACCTAACCTAACCTAACCTAACCTAACCTAACCTAACCTAACCTAACCTAACCTAACCTAACCTAACCTAACCTAACCTAACCTAACCTAACCTAACCTAACCTAACCTAACCTAACCTAACCTAACCTAACCTAACCTAACCTAACCTAACCTAACCTAACCTAACCTAACCTAACCTAACCTAACCTAACCTAACCTAACCTAACCTAACCTAACCTAACCTAACCTAACCTAACCTAACCTAACCTAACCTAACCTAACCTAACCTAACCTAACCTAACCTAACCTAACCTAACCTAACCTAACCTAACCTAACCTAACCTAACCTAACCTAACCTAACCTAACCTAACCTAACCTAACCTAACCTAACCTAACCTAACCTAACCTAACCTAACCTAACCTAACCTAACCTAACCTAACCTAACCTAACCTAACCTAACCTAACCTAACCTAACCTAACCTAACCTAACCTAACCTAACCTAACCTAACCTAACCTAACCTAACCTAACCTAACCTAACCTAACCTAACCTAACCTAACCTAACCTAACCTAACCTAACCTAACCTAACCTAACCTAACCTAACCTAACCTAACCTAACCTAACCTAACCTAACCTAACCTAACCTAACCTAACCTAACCTAACCTAACCTAACCTAACCTAACCTAACCTAACCTAACCTAACCTAACCTAACCTAACCTAACCTAACCTAACCTAACCTAACCTAACCTAACCTAACCTAACCTAACCTAACCTAACCTAACCTAACCTAACCTAACCTAACCTAACCTAACCTAACCTAACCTAACCTAACCTAACCTAACCTAACCTAACCTAACCTAACCTAACCTAACCTAACCTAACCTAACCTAACCTAACCTAACCTAACCTAACCTAACCTAACCTAACCTAACCTAACCTAACCTAACCTAACCTAACCTAACCTAACCTAACCTAACCTAACCTAACCTAACCTAACCTAACCTAACCTAACCTAACCTAACCTAACCTAACCTAACCTAACCTAACCTAACCTAACCTAACCTAACCTAACCTAACCTAACCTAACCTAACCTAACCTAACCTAACCTAACCTAACCTAACCTAACCTAACCTAACCTAACCTAACCTAACCTAACCTAACCTAACCTAACCTAACCTAACCTAACCTAACCTAACCTAACCTAACCTAACCTAACCTAACCTAACCTAACCTAACCTAACCTAACCTAACCTAACCTAACCTAACCTAACCTAACCTAACCTAACCTAACCTAACCTAACCTAACCTAACCTAACCTAACCTAACCTAACCTAACCTAACCTAACCTAACCTAACCTAACCTAACCTAACCTAACCTAACCTAACCTAACCTAACCTAACCTAACCTAACCTAACCTAACCTAACCTAACCTAACCTAACCTAACCTAACCTAACCTAACCTAACCTAACCTAACCTAACCTAACCTAACCTAACCTAACCTAACCTAACCTAACCTAACCTAACCTAACCTAACCTAACCTAACCTAACCTAACCTAACCTAACCTAACCTAACCTAACCTAACCTAACCTAACCTAACCTAACCTAACCTAACCTAACCTAACCTAACCTAACCTAACCTAACCTAACCTAACCTAACCTAACCTAACCTAACCTAACCTAACCTAACCTAACCTAACCTAACCTAACCTAACCTAACCTAACCTAACCTAACCTAACCTAACCTAACCTAACCTAACCTAACCTAACCTAACCTAACCTAACCTAACCTAACCTAACCTAACCTAACCTAACCTAACCTAACCTAACCTAACCTAACCTAACCTAACCTAACCTAACCTAACCTAACCTAACCTAACCTAACCTAACCTAACCTAACCTAACCTAACCTAACCTAACCTAACCTAACCTAACCTAACCTAACCTAACCTAACCTAACCTAACCTAACCTAACCTAACCTAACCTAACCTAACCTAACCTAACCTAACCTAACCTAACCTAACCTAACCTAACCTAACCTAACCTAACCTAACCTAACCTAACCTAACCTAACCTAACCTAACCTAACCTAACCTAACCTAACCTAACCTAACCTAACCTAACCTAACCTAACCTAACCTAACCTAACCTAACCTAACCTAACCTAACCTAACCTAACCTAACCTAACCTAACCTAACCTAACCTAACCTAACCTAACCTAACCTAACCTAACCTAACCTAACCTAACCTAACCTAACCTAACCTAACCTAACCTAACCTAACCTAACCTAACCTAACCTAACCTAACCTAACCTAACCTAACCTAACCTAACCTAACCTAACCTAACCTAACCTAACCTAACCTAACCTAACCTAACCTAACCTAACCTAACCTAACCTAACCTAACCTAACCTAACCTAACCTAACCTAACCTAACCTAACCTAACCTAACCTAACCTAACCTAACCTAACCTAACCTAACCTAACCTAACCTAACCTAACCTAACCTAACCTAACCTAACCTAACCTAACCTAACCTAACCTAACCTAACCTAACCTAACCTAACCTAACCTAACCTAACCTAACCTAACCTAACCTAACCTAACCTAACCTAACCTAACCTAACCTAACCTAACCTAACCTAACCTAACCTAACCTAACCTAACCTAACCTAACCTAACCTAACCTAACCTAACCTAACCTAACCTAACCTAACCTAACCTAACCTAACCTAACCTAACCTAACCTAACCTAACCTAACCTAACCTAACCTAACCTAACCTAACCTAACCTAACCTAACCTAACCTAACCTAACCTAACCTAACCTAACCTAACCTAACCTAACCTAACCTAACCTAACCTAACCTAACCTAACCTAACCTAACCTAACCTAACCTAACCTAACCTAACCTAACCTAACCTAACCTAACCTAACCTAACCTAACCTAACCTAACCTAACCTAACCTAACCTAACCTAACCTAACCTAACCTAACCTAACCTAACCTAACCTAACCTAACCTAACCTAACCTAACCTAACCTAACCTAACCTAACCTAACCTAACCTAACCTAACCTTTTTTTTTTTTTTTTTTTTTTTCTGATGGAAAAATGCATTTACGCATCCCGCCTGTGGTTACCAGGCGGGTATGTGGGACTCGTTGGCTGATTGCCTTAATACCCACTAAAAAACCATCGACGTACGTACGCTGCGCCTTATTGGCAAGAGCCACGGGGTCGCTTGCGCACTCTACCGTGATTCCGCCGGCGTCTGTCCGCCTGGTGCAGACTCCACCTAGAACCTTAATCCCAATCTTGTGTGCTATGCTTTTGCATGCATTACACCTCGAAGGTCACTTGTTACCGGGTGGTGGCGTTCTCTCCACCGACACCACCCGTAGCCCTCGTTAAGGAGGAAGGCGGCGATCGTGAGCGAGCCGCCTGCGACCGGTTTTCTTCCGGCGGATAGGTAGCGACGACGGGTCGTCTTCCCTAACCCTTTCCATCGCTTCTTTTTGCGTCATCACCTCCTCGCAGAAGTAGACCATTTTGCCCCATGCCACGTTATTACTTACCATAGCTTCCACTACGGCTGGCAGTGACAGGTCATTCCCCATTACGGCAGCGAGGTGACTTCGCTGCTCGCTCCACCGCGGACACTCTTCAAGTGTGTGCCTGGCCGTGTCCTCGGCACTTTCGCAATGATGACACCCCATCGTGGGCTCTCTGCCTGCCACCCTACACAGGTACCTTCCGAAGCAGCCATGCCCCGACAGCATCTGCACGAGTCGGAACGTGAGAGCTCCATGTCTCCTTGTCAGCCACTGGTCCAGTACCGGTAGCACCGCTTCTATTATTTGGTGGCCAGCAGTCGGTTGCTGAAGTCTTTTCTTCCACTTCTCAATGAGCACCCGGTTGCTTCTCACCAGGTGCTCATCCAGAAGTGTTCTCCACCCTTCTGATGACTGCCATCCCGGTACGTTGCGTAGTCCCATTGCAACTTCATATCTCTGCGCCAGAGACTCCGCCTCCAAATCCCATGGCGGCGTTCCCGCCAGGACACAGGCCGCCTCGAAGGAGATCGTATGATAGCCCCTTATGACTCTCACCGCCATAACCCGTTGCGGTCTGCGTAGGAGGGTTTTGTTATGGGCGTTCAGAGCGTCCACCCAGATAGGAGCTCCATAGAGGGCCATCGACTTGACGACTCCCGTATAGAGGCGGCGGCACTGAGCTCTAGGTCCGCCAATGTTGGGCAAGAGCTTACCTAACGCGCCCGCCGCTCGAATGAGTCTCGGAGCCAGGCCACTGAAATGTTCCTTAAAGTTCCACCGGCTATCGAGGACTAGACCCAGGTAGCGCAAGGTCTTCTCGATACCGATGGAAACTCCACCCACCACCATCTCCAGTCCTGTGGGCGGTGCGTTCCTAGGTCCGTGGAAACATATAGCTTCCGACTTCTCCACAGAGACTTCAAGTCCCAGCCGCCGTATCCTCTGGACGGTGTGTGCTACACCTGCCGTTGCCAGGAGGACCGCCTGCCTATGCGTCCCAGCTCGCGCTGTTACGAGCGTATCGTCCGCATAGCAGACGACCTCTACTCCCTCCGGGTTTGCTCCTCGCAACACCCAATCGTATCCTATGTTCCACAGGAGGGGTCCAAGAACCGACCCCTGTGGAACCCCACACGACACCGTCCTTCTACACCAATCTGTCTTGGTGGGATACGTCACCGCCCTGTCCGATAGGTATGCCGCCACAATCTGTCGCAGATAGCGAGGTACGGCATGGTAACGGAGGGCTTCCTTTATGCAGCTCCAGGGTAGGGTGTTAAAGGCGTTTTTGATGTCCAGGGACACCGCCACCACAACATCGCCCTGAGATATTGCGTCCGCTGTCAGCGCTTTGACTCTCATTATGGCATCGATCGTTGACCTTAGCTTGCGAAAGCCGTATTGACACCCGCTAAGATCTGGCCCTTCCTCCGTCAGGTGCTTAGTAAGCCGCTCAGCAATTATCCGCTCGAACAGCTTATTCACCTCGTTCAGCACGACGATGGGGCGATATGCAGATGGCGAGTCCGCTGGACGACCCTCTTTCTTCAGCAGCACTAGCCTACCGGTTTTCCAGCTGTTTGGATATCGGCCCTGCTCGAGGCACGCACTAAAGAGCGTCCTGATCCATGGCCCTAGTGCCTCGAGAGCAGGGCACCAAACAGTTCCTGGTATGCCGTCTGGCCCTGGAGCAACCTTCTTGGCTCGCATCCGTAGCTCCGCCGCTTTGAGCTCGGGCTCCGATACGGCTTCTGACCTACCAGAACTGCCTTCGACTGTTATCTCCGGCGGTACCATGCTTGGTGGTAGGTATTCGTCTTTTTCCGGAAATAGAGCCTCTACGATGCTTTCACAGAGTAGAGGCTGTAGGGTCTGAGTCAGTGGTGGGGTCCAGGGACGAAGTTTGGATCGAACTAATCTATAGGGCCTTCCCCATGGGTCTTTATCTAGTTTCTCCAGCATTTCATTCCACGCTTTCGGCTTGGCCTTGCTTATCGCCACCTGAAGCTCTTTTTGTTTATGTCTATAGTCATCGTAGAGACTGGCCTCTTGCCTTTCCTCTCGATGAGCTCTTCTTCGGCTTCGAAGGTAGCGGCGCCTGGCCACGACGCATGCCTGCCGGAGTTGCGTTAACCGGTCAGACCACCAGTACACCTGCCTCCCGGCCTTGAAAGCCCCGGCGCGAGGCATGGCAGCGTCACAGACGTTTGTCATGGCCTCATGGAGCCGTTCTGCTTCCTCGCTCACTTCTGCAGGACTCTTTGTGTCATGAAACCATGCCTGCACAATTGCTGCCTCCCGTAGGAGTTCCTTGTCCAGCTTTTTAATCGCCCACCTCGGTCCCGACCCAGATGGAGACCGATTGAGGGTATCTGCGGCTGGCAAGGAAGGCGCCTCCATGCCAAATTGGATGTACCGGTGGTCCGACAGAGTTTCCACACTGTCCAGCACCTGCCACCCGTTTACTCGATGAGCCACCGTGGGACTTGCGAACGTCACGTCCACTATCGACTCACCCTGTGCACGTACGCAGGTGCTGACCGACCCCTGGTTTAGGATTACCAGTCCCGTCGCTACGACCCACTCCTCTAGCACCTCCCCCCGTGCATCAGTCGCTGGAGATCCCCAAGCCACCGATTTGGCATTGAAGTCCCCCGCGATCAGCACCGGATTTGGTCGACATTGGTTAACGATGTCCCCGACGCGTTGAAGGAATCGCTCAAAGTCGGCCAGGCTTCGGTTGGGCGAAAAATAGACGCCAACCACTGACAGGCCATCCACAGTTGCGGCCACGCATCCCTGACCCTTTGCTACTTGCTCAAAAGGCGGGGAGCCAGCAGCAGTCTGTGTGACTAAGAGCACCTTCTTGTCTACATCGCCAACCCAGTTCTCCTTAGGAGGTATGGAGTAGGGTTCCGCGATAATCCCAATGTGTATCGATCGCTCCGCCAGGCTCTGGACTAGTAGGTCCTGAGCTCTGGCACAGTGATTGATATTACCCTGTAGAAATCGTATGGATCGTGAGGCCATTGTTATTTCTTACGTTTAGGTTCCACCTCGGCCCTGGCAATGGGTAGAGTCACCTGCGGGACAGATTTATTCATGTCATGCCCCTTCCTCTTGCTTTGTTTGGCAGCGCGAGCTACACATGCTCCGCTGCCGACTCCATGCTCAGCTGGTCTTTTACGGTCGGAGCACAGTACACAATGCGGTGCAGCGGTACATTGCCCCGCTCTATGACCCGACTGGCTGCAACGGTAGCATATTCCGCTGCGATCCACTTCGGCGGTACACTGTCCTCTAACGTGTCCAACCTCCAGGCACCGGTAGCAGCGGAGCACCCTAGGTGCCAGAAGCTTCACTTGAGCGGCCACCCAGCCCACCAATAGCCTTCCGCTCGTAGCCACCTTTTTGGCAGCGGGTATCGGGCACCGCACCCAGGCTGTGCCTAGACCTGTGTGGTCAGGTCTTATGTCGCCGCATTTCACCGATTCTTTAGAGCACTCGCCTACTTTCGCGATGGCCGTCACAACTTCGTCTGTCGTGACGGAATCGTCTAGCCCGGAGATGCGCATTTCCGAGCACTTAGTAGGCCTGCCTATGTGGACGTTGTCGTCCCCTAGAAAGTCCTTCAGTTTTGAGGCAAGCATATCTGCTTTCTCTCCACTGTTCACTCCAGGGACCTCTAGGATCCTCGCACCGGATTTGGCTCTTCTAAACCAGAGACCGGGAAGACCGAGGGAAGAGATGTCAATCTTTTCTTTGGCTTCCTCCAGTACCTTTTTGTAGGTAACTCCTCTCTCCTCAGCACCGCCCCGAAGAGTGATTGAGACCGCTGCAGAGCGCGGGAGCCGTAGCTTACTCGCGGTTGGTCTCGATTGAGCTACCGTTTTCTTTGGACGCTTTTTAACCACTTGCACCCACTCCCCCTCTGTGGTTGTTGGGTTCGGCTTCGGTTTTGGCCTTTGTGTATCGTTTGTATCAGCAACAGCAACAGATACGCTCTGCAACGCTCCTTGTGCCTTCTTCCTTCTTTTAGCTTTCCCTCTTTTCGGTTCCTTCTCCGAGACTTGCGGATTATTCGGTCCCGTTCCTTTACTGGTCGCCTCCTTCCCGTTCTCCCCCTTCCCAGGAGGCTTCGACGGATCACCTCCATCCGGAGCAGGTGGTAGGCGTACGCTCGGTTTTGCCACCAACCTTCCCTCTAGGGCTTCTAGCTTTTCGTTCACCATTTGGCCAACTTGCTCCATAATGGTACGCGAAAAGGTTTCCAAGAGGGAGGTATTTACATCTCGGTTGGGTGTGGGAGCAGCTGGGTAGGATGACACGTAGGTGTTTTTCCTTGCCTCCGCTAACTCCGTCCTGATCAGTGTTATTTCCTCCCTTAGGTCAGTCAGGTCCTCCCTAAGCCTGGCATTTTCTGCCTGTAGCTTTTTCGTCTCCTTCGTCACCGATCTAGCGCTTAATACTGCGACTGCCTCTTTGATCGCCGACGCTGACTCTTTTAGGGCATGTACAAAGGTGCCCTTTAAGTTTTTCGACGACGCGGCTACCTTAAATATGGTTGCCACGTTGTCCATCACCACCTGGTTCAGTTCGAGGGCCGAGGCGTCTTCAATTTCCAATGGCGCAAGTCTCTCAAGACATGAGGTCTTATTGCTCCGGTTTTTCTCCGACATCTCAGCTACTTCCCGTTCCGCTCTGTTTATTTCTTCCTCTCGCTCGGCATCCTTTATTGCTTTCCTGGTCATAGCCAGTCCAGCCCATCGGCCTGCCGGAGGAGTAACGCTTCTACCTCTTGAAGCTGAAGAAATTTTTGACGCTGACTTGCAAGCCAAGTTTGACTCGTCGTTCTTCCGTTTCTGTGAACGAGTCAATCTCGCCGTGGTAATCACAAGTCGTCGGCTAGAATCACTGTCTGATTCTAAGCCTACTCTATCCACATCCGAATGCATCTCAGAGTCCTTATACGAAGCCAAAGTCGATTGATTTTGATCCACTTGCGAATGTTTGCCCCCTCCGTATACAGTGGGGCAGCCTGTACGCGTGTCAGTATGCAAAGAGCTTTCCGACTCGCGCACAGAGAGGGATTCCTGGCTAGCCAGACCCTCCCGGAGATTTGTTACTTCATCCGCATTCATATTGCGTTGATTTTTGTTTTATGACGTACCATACGCGACTCGTCACCTTTTTTCCTTCTGTCGGGGTGAGGTCCCCACTTTTGTAAGCGCGATGCACTGCACCGCGTCTTCCTTCTCCCGTACGCATCCTAGGTGAGCTCACTATACCCAGGAGCTCAAGCCCGGAGCTAGGACTCGGGCCAGCCCCACACAAGGTGCTGGCCGGGTGGGTTCCACTTAGCTTCACCAAGAGGCATCGAAGCCACGGCTACTGAGCCCCCCCGCCACGACAAGGCGGAAACCCCTTGGGGGGGAACCTAACCTAACCTAACCTAACCTAACCTAACCTAACCTAACCTAACCTAACCTAACCTAACCTAACCTAACCTAACCTAACCTAACCTAACCTAACCTAACCTAACCTAACCTAACCTAACCTAACCTAACCTAACCTAACCTAACCTAACCTAACCTAACCTAACCTAACCTAACCTAACCTAACCTAACCTAACCTAACCTAACCTAACCTAACCTAACCTAACCTAACCTAACCTAACCTAACCTAACCTAACCTAACCTAACCTAACCTAACCTAACCTAACCTAACCTAACCTAACCTAACCTAACCTAACCTAACCTAACCTAACCTAACCTAACCTAACCTAACCTAACCTAACCTAACCTAACCTAACCTAACCTAACCTAACCTAACCTAACCTAACCTAACCTAACCTAACCTAACCTAACCTAACCTAACCTAACCTAACCTAACCTAACCTAACCTAACCTAACCTAACCTAACCTAACCTAACCTAACCAGTGTCGCTCGAGGCCCTGACGCATACGCAGCGAAATCGTTTTGCTCCGCGCTCAAAAATTCGATACAAGTGACAAAGTGCTGAAAATACCTAGTTCAGCATATCAAAATAAGCGCGCTGATCTCGCGAGTGCAACCGCGTAAAAATCGCGAAAATCGGCTGAGCGGTTAAGCCGGAAACGGTAAAAAACCGCCGCGTTAAACTTCATTGCCGAACGCTGCGAAAAAGCGATCGGTGACACAAACTTTTTTAAGTGCAGTTCGGTTCCTAATCCTGTCTAGAGTCAGTGGACGAAGACTCAGAATTTTCTGTCCACTCTCCTGGATCTCCTGACGGAAATTAACCATCTCCCCCGGAAGTGAGTGTTCCAATAAAGTGTTGTCGGATTTAGTGCCACCGGTCCGTAGGTGAATACAAGAGGACAAAAACGACACCTCGCACGAGAGAATCGGGCCAGGGGGTACGGAGATAGGGGAAAAACAAGTTTCCCTGTCAACAAATGTTTTAAAAGTACCCCGCAAACAAACAAACGATTTTCTCGTCAACCAAGGCGATCAACCACCACGCCTTGGTGTAAACGTAACCAGAACACACACCGGAGTAACCAGCGGAGCCAGCGGACCTGGTTCCTAAGGAGGCCGGCGACAGGCGGAGGGAGCTCGACGGATTTGGAACGAAAAGTTCTGACACCCCCGGAGGTCCCGGGGGACGCAGGTGGGCCCTAATTAACTGCGCAGCACTGGAACTATAAAGTATAAGACGGGGATAATCATTTGGCATAGAAATTTTGGTAAATAATCAACAAAAAATTCAAAAACGTAAAATTGCAGGGGGGGGAAATTTTTTATAAAAAGCCCAGAGGGCTGACCAGTGTTGTGCAGGGGGCAACCCACAGATTTAAACTGCCCCTCCGGGACCGAGATCTGTTCCGGGGGTCTCAGAAATAGCAAAAATAGACTAAAAAGCGGAACCGTCTTTTCTGTCCGAAAACGACGGTATCCGTAAAAACCGACCGCGCGTCAGGTCGACGACGCTCAGACTCTGACTCCGGGGCAATAGTGGGACAGCTGGGGGAGTTAGGTATAAAATAGTAAGTAACCAAAGATTAATTTTAAGTTAGTTAAGTTTTAGTAAGTAGACAAATACCTACTCCCCTGGCAAAAATAAATAGCAAGGTGTATTGTTGCACTATTGCCGCGGAGTCAGAGTAGGAGTTTAGTATTTAAGTATATTTGTAAGATCGTGGGTTTTTTGACCCACGATATTAGGTTAAGCCCTTTTGCACTAGGTTTAAGTATATTGTTGCTATTGCAATTAGTTTTAAGTTTTAAATATTGACATTGGCCCTATTGCCTTAGTATATAAGTTTTAAAATTGATTATTGCCCTATTGCACTAGGATTAAGATTTTAGATAAGTGACGAGTTCCCCTGCGTCCCTCCCCCTCGACATGATCCGCACTCCCCCGAGGAAGTCGGACGCGGGCGACGTGACCCTGCCTAGTGAGGCAGGAGACACAATGCGGAGGAGTGCGTCGCCCATAGCGGACGCCCCTAGAGGGGGCAGCGTCCGTAGGAGTGTAGGGGAGTGGGAGAAGGTCGAGGGAAGGAGGAAGACCTCTCCCCGAGCAGCCGCCCCCGCAACTAAGCCAAAGGTACGTGCCCCAAATGATAAGGGACCGAGACCGGTACAAGAGCGGTCACCGGCGGGGGCGGGCGCCGCGGGCCCCTCAAAGGAGGGGAAATCGGCGCCCGTCGACCGCGTAGTGGAAGCGCGGGCCTGCCTGACAAAAGCCAAGCTACACTTGGCGGGCTCGCGCAACCTAAAATCAGAAATAAAGATAGGGGTGACCGCAGCAATTGACAGATTATATGAGCTGGTGAAGGAGGCCGTGGCGGACAGGAGACGAGTTAAGTCCCCTGTCCTGGAACCCCCGAAGAAGGCGGAGGAGGGGCGGGAGACAGAGGGACGACAGGTGGACCCCGCCTCCCCCTCGCTGGATCGGGGGACAGCAGACCTCCTCCTCAAGAGGTTGGAGGACCATGGGCGGCTCCTTGAGAGCAGTAGCCAAGAGATTGGGAGGCTCAAGGAGTCGCTCAAAGCATGGGAGGAGGAGGGCGCCCGGCAGCGGGGCACGTACGCGGCGGCAGCGGCAGCAGCGGCCGCCCCGGCAAAAAGACCCCCACCGGGGAGCGAGGTGGTGCACTCGGTGGCGGTTTCGTCGGAGGTGGCCGCGACAGGGGAGCAGGTGGTAGGAAGGATCCGTGAGGCCCTCAATGCGAAGGAGGAGGGCCTCCGGATCAACAAAATAAGGAAGGTAAGGGATGGGAGAGTAATATTAGGATGTGGCACAGAGAGCGAGCTGGCGAGGGTGCGCGAGCGTCTGGCAAAGGCGGGCAAGGGCCTGAAGCTGGAGGAGGTGCAGAGCCGAGACCCGCTGGTCGTGCTGCGGGATGTGATGTCATATAACAAAGATGAGGACATCATCAAAGCACTGAAAACCCAGAACGCTCATCTGCTGGGTGACATCCCGGAGCGGGACCGGCGGGCCGAGGTACGCTTCAGGCGGAGGGCGCGGAACGCGCATACCACCCATGTGGTCTTGCGGGTGTCTCCAAAGCTCTGGGGCCGCCTCATCGACGCGGGCATGATCCACGTGGATCTCCAACGGGTCCGGGTGCAGGACCAATCCCCCCTGGTGCAGTGCACTCGCTGCTTGGGATACGGCCACAGCAAGCGGTTGTGCACCGAGCGTGAGGATCGGTGCACCCACTGCAGTGGACCGCACCTAAGAGGCGAGTGCCCGGAATGGCAAGCCGGGAAACCTCCCGCCTGCCGGAACTGCCGGAAAGCAAAGGCGGACCGGTGGGACCACGGGGCGTTCGACGAAGAATGCCCGGTCCGG
This sequence comes from Troides aeacus, assembly GCA_033220335.2. Lineage (NCBI taxonomy): Eukaryota > Metazoa > Arthropoda > Insecta > Lepidoptera > Papilionidae > Troides > Troides aeacus. Next base: position 8,871,885 of record CM067293.1, on the reverse strand, counting down.
AGACGGTGGGACGCCATAGCTCGGGCGTCGGTGGCATATTGCTAACGGCGTCCCGGGGGCCGACCGCAATATCCGGACTGGGCTACGCCGGTATCACGCTGTGCAGTTAAACCTGCAAAGGTCCGAGCTTGCCACAGCCGAGCTGATATGCGAAGCGCCGAAGAGAGGGTGGGCGTTCGCGATGGTCCAGGAGCCGTATATCGGCGCGATTGGCGAGATGCGGCACTACCCAGGGACAAGGATAGTACAATGCGTGAGCCGAGGCGACGAGGAAGTCGTCAAAGCCGCCATTGTGCTGTTCGACGACACCATCGATATCACTCAGTATCCCGACCTCACGTCTGGAAACATTACCGTTGCCAGACTGAGAACCGGGGCCTGGGAGATAGGGGTGGTGTCCGTCTACCTGGAGCCAAATAAGCCCGTCGGACCATACCTGGACCGGATCGGCTCGGTCGTGGGAAGGTTGGGGACTGCCAACGTGATACTGGGCGGTGATGTCAACGCCCACAACACCTGGTGGGGCAGCCAGTCCGGAGACCAGAGGGGAAATGATGTTGCAGCCGCACTCGACACATTGGAGCTGCACGTGATGAACCGGGGGTCTGAGCCCACGTTCGACACCTATCGGGGCGGAAAGCGATATTCCAGTTGCGTCGACGTCACTGCTTGCTCGACCACTCTGCTCGATCGAGTGGAGGGCTGGCGAGTCGCGGACGGGTTATCCTCGTCGGACCACAGGGCGATCCTGTTCGAGTTGAATCTCGTGAGGTCCGTCGGTACGGACATCAGGCGAACCACACGGAAGTACAGTACCTACAGAGCAGACTGGGACGAGTTCAAAGGAACTTTCGCCCAGCTGCTCTCGGACCGCTGTCTGACGCCAGCCGAGGTGACCGAGGTCACCGATAAGGGGGCGTTAGACGGCATCGTCGGAAGGTACCTGGAAACCGTGGGGGACGCCTGCGATTCGGTCCTGCCGAAGGCCTCCGGGAGGAAGAGGACAGAGTTGCCCTGGTGGTCCGAACAGCTCTCTCTCCTCAAGGCGGACGTCTTGAGGAAGAAGAGGCGGATCCCGAACGCGCGGCCGGCCCGTAAGGAGATGGTCCTGCGCGAGTACGCCGACGCGAAGGAAGCTTACCGCCTCGAGGTGAGGCGTGCTCAGACCTCAAGTTGGAAGCGGTTCTGCGAGAGGCAGGAGCGCGAGACCATGTGGGACGGCATCTATCGCGTGATGCGTCGCACGGAGATAAGGCGTGAAGACGTCCCCCTCGTCCAGGGAGGGAAGGTGCTGGACGCAGCGGGATCGGCCAGGTTGCTTGCGGAGGTTTTCTTCCCGGGGGATGACCCCGGGGAGGACAATGCGGACCACTGTACTGTAAGAGCCCAGTCCGATGAAGTCAACGAGGGGGGACATGGTGATCCATGTGAACCCCCCTTCACGATGGAGGAGCTCCGATGGTCCGTGTCAACCTTCAACGCGAAAAAGGCACCTGGCTTCGACGGATTCACCGCCGACATCTGCCGGGCGGCCGTTGCCGTGGATGCCGAACTGTTTCTCGCGCTCTCCAACCGGTGTCTCGCTCTTGCCCACTTCCCCACGAGATGGAAGGAGGCAGCGGTTGTGGTGTTGCGGAAGCCCGGTAAGGATGACTACACGCACCCGAAATCCTACCGGCCCATCGGACTCTTGCCCGTCATGGGCAAGGTCCTAGAAAAGATGATGGTCCGGAGGATACGGTGGTACACTGCACCGTATATCAGTAGCCACCAATACGGCTTCATGCCGCAAAGGTGTACCGAAGACTCCCTGTATGACCTGATCCAGCACATACGCTCTCGCTTGAAGGAGAAGGAGATCGTTGTGCTGGTATCATTGGACATAGAGGGAGCCTTCGACAACGCCTGGTGGCCTGCTATACGGTGCAGACTGGCCGAGACTCGCTGCCCCGTCGACCTGCGGCGCCTTGTCGATAGCTATTTTAGCGATCGCAAGGTGTCCGTCAGGTACGCGGGGGCGGAGTGTGCCAGAGATACCACCAAGGGGTGCGTGCAAGGATCCGTGGGCGGCCCAACATTCTGGACCCTCCTCCTAAATCCACTCCTGGAGATGGTGGTCAAGAGCGGAACACACTGCCAGGCGTTCGCAGACGACGTCGTGCTGATCTTCTCCGGGCAAGAGACCGGGGACATCACGAGGAAGGCAAATGCGGTGCTCGCCGATATTCACGATTGGGGGGTCCGAAACAAGTTGAGGTTTGCACCACACAAAACCAACGTGATGGTGCTGACCAACAAACTCAAGTACGACAACCCAATATTGAATATGGGCGGAGAGCCCCTTTGTCGAACTCGTGAAGTTCGGATACTCGGCCTGACAATTGACGATAGGCTCACGTTCAACACGCACGTGAAGAACGTGAGCAGCAAGGCCCAAGGCCTCTATCGTCAGTTGTGCAGGGCCGCTAAAGTGTCATGGGGGTTGAACTCGGAGGTGATCAGAACGATGTATCTGGCGGTGTTGGAGCCGATCATTTTGTATGCAGCGAGTGCATGGGCGCCGGCGGCTAAGAAGCTGCTGGTCCGAAGGCAGCTCGATGCGGTTCAGCGTGGCTTCGCGCAGAAAATTGCGCGAACTCACCGAACCGCGTCGTTGCATTCGGCCCTAGTACTTGCCGGGCTGCTTCCTCTAGACCTTCGGGTCCAAGAAGCGGCCACTTTATTTGAGGTAAAGCGCGGCCACACCCGGCAAGTACTGGGTGACCGAGAGCTGGAGGTTCCGGTCAGCTACTTGAGACTCCCACACCCGTCTGTGCAGCTTGGTGTGGAATTCTCCTGTCTGGGCGAAAGTGCGGAAGAAGTCCAACTTGCCACCTCGGCTGCCGACTCGGTGATCTACACCGACGGCAGCCGCATCGACGACAAGGTGGGTGCGGCGTTCTGCGTTCTGCGGGACGCCGCAGAGGTTTCGAACAAAAAACTCAAGTTGGGCAACTTCTGCACCGTATACCAGGCAGAGCTGCTGGCTTTGGCGAAAGCGACAGGGTACGCGGCCAGCGGGTCGGCGCATTCGTGCGCCGTACTCAGCGACTCGAGGTCCGCCCTGGAGACGATCGCAAAACCTGATACCCTCCATCCCCTGGCGATCGCAGCGAAAGAGAATATTATGAAAGCACGTGAGAAAGGGACGAATATAAGGTTGTATTGGGTGAAGGCGCATGTGGGGTTGGAGGGAAACGAAAGGGCGGACCACCTGGCCAAGGAAGCGGCCCTGAAGAGTAAAAGAAGACCTGAGTACGAGGATTGCCCCGTTTCATTCGTCAAGCGTCAGCTAAGGCTGGGGACGCTCGACGAATGGAACAGGAGGTATGTGCAAGGTACGACGGCTTCAACAACGAGGATGTTCTTCCCGAACGTCAAGTCAGCGTACCGCGTGACTCGCCAGATCGAGCTCGACACGGTCTTGGTCCAGATGTTCACCGGGCACGGGGGATTCTCCGAGTACCTCCACAGGTTCAAACTCAAGGAGAGTCCCGCGTGCCCCTGTGACCCGGAGGTGGACCAGACCGTGGCGCACATCCTGCTCTCCTGTCCCTTATTCGGGCGGGAGAGGGTTGAAATTGAAATCAGGACAAAAAGAAAATTAGATATAGGAGCGGTTGCCTCTCTGATGAGTGAGGACGAAAGTCGCCGAATATTCATGGAGTACTGCAAAAATGTAGTACAAACTGTAGTAAATAGGAACAAGCTGTAAATATAAAAGGAAATAAAAATAAAAATAAAAATAAATCAAAATCAAAATTTAAAATTTAAAATTAAGTGCAAACTAAATGGAAATGGAAAATGAAATAAATTTAATAGAATAAGTATACCTACACATAGATATAGAAAAGAAGTGTAATTAAAATTGTTCCAGACACGACGAGGCGACGGTGTCTTCACTTAGCGAGAGGTATGGAAGAAGGAAATAGAATGGAGAGCGAAAGAAACGAGGTGGAGAATAAAACAGGAAGAAAGATAAGTTTTGAGTGAAAGATGAAAGAATGAAAGAAGGGAAAGAGGAAAACTGTAATTAATTAAAATGATGTTAAGTGACTAGAAATAAAAGGCCCTGACCCGCCATACGCAGGGGAATGAGATTAAAAAAAAAAAAAAAAAAAAAAAAAAAAAAAAAAAAAAAAAAAAAAAAAAAAAAAAAAAAAAAACCTAACCTAACCTAACCTAACCTAACCTAACCTAACCTAACCTAACCTAACCTAACCTAACCTAACCTTTTTTTTTTTTTTTTTTTTTTTTTTGTCGAGGGGAAAAAATGTCCTGCGGCATACACATTCGTCTAGGGCACGACGAATGGTTATGTGGGGCTCTCACCCACTAAAACAACCCCCCGGTGTCCTTCACGGCCTGAGTGCCGGGTTGGTGGGATCGATCGATGCATTCGCCACCTTCCCGGCCGGCCTTGACCCTCTTCGGGTCCCTTCCTTGAGGGGCCTTGCCCCTATCCTCCTAATGTGAGCACCCCGGACACTGGGTGCTCACCGCCACGGCCTGTCACTGGTCGGACGACGGGTTGCCCTCCCCGCCGCTCGCAGGCCTGACCTCACGGTGGTCGGAGGTCATCGCGCGGGTGCGCTCGTCGTCGTGCTGTGCGCCTGCGGCGGGAGGGAAGCTGGCTGGTAGCCTCCCTTTCGCGCTCCGCCACCTCCTTGTTGGTCATAACGGCTTCACAAAATGAGGCCATCGCCTCCCAGGCGCTCTCGCTCTCGGTCATTAATTGGATTATGGTCGGGAGCGACAGCGTTTGCTCTCCTGTCGCCGCGAGTAGCTGCTCGCGCTCTGCACTCCAAGCCGGGCACTCCTGCAAAGTGTGCAGGGCTGAGTCTTCAGTACCTGCACAGTGGTGGCAGATTGGACTCTGCTCCCGTCCTATGCGATGCAAGTACTTTCCGAAGCACCCGTGTCCGGAAAGTATTTGTGTCAGTCGGAATGCTAATGAGCCATGCCGCCTGCTGAGCCACTGTGCGAGTATTGGCTGTACAGCGGTGACGGTGCTATGGCCCGCTTCTGGCGATGTGAGCCTTTGTCTCCACTTTTCGACCATCTCTGATCGTAGTCCTGCCCTTTTCTTCCGAGTTTCGTCAGGATGGACCAGATGTTCACCGGGCACGGGGGATTCTCCGAGTACCTCCACAGGTTCAAACTCAAGGAGAGTCCCGCGTGCCCCTGTGACCCGGAGGTGGACCAGACCGTGGCGCACATCCTGCTCTCCTGTCCCTTATTTGGGCGGGAGAGGGTAGATTGTGAAATTCGGATAAAAAGGAAATTAGACATAGGAGCGGTTGCCTCTCTGATGAGTGAGGACGAAAGTCGCCGAATATTCATAGAATACAGCAAAAAGGTTGTACAAACGGTAATAAATAGGAACAAGTAGTAAATAAAAATAAAAATAAATCAAAATTAAATGTAAAGTAATATATATGGAAAATATTGTAATAGAATAGTTATGCCAAAGACATATGAATAAAAAGGAAAGAAGGGGAAAAGAACAGAAATAAAATTGTTCCAGACACGACGAGGCGACGGTGTCTTCACTTAGCGAGAGGTATGCAAGAAGGAAATGGAATGGAGAGCGAAAGAAACGAGGCGGAGAACAAAACAGGAAGAAAGATAAGTTTAGAGTGAAAGATGAAAGAATGAAAGAAGGGAAAGAGGAAAAGTGTAACAAAATAAAAGTGATGTCAAGTGATAAGAAATAAAAGGCCCTGACCCGCCATACGCAGGGGAACGAGTAAAAAAAAAAAAAAAAAAAAAAAAAAAAAAAAAAAAAAAAAAAAAAAAAAAAAACCTAACCTAACCTAACCTAACCTAACCTAACCTAACCTAACCTAACCTAACCTAACCTAACCCGTAGCGCGACGACAGCTGTAGCGCTCGGACGTTGCGCGAGCCCGCTCCGTGCCTATAGCAAGTTTTCGCAGCGATATCCGAAGTATCCCCTTGCGCGCCAATCGCGTAAATTCATTTTGAAATTTTTTGTCGCGAAATACGAAGTGCGATATATCATTCGATTCGTCTCATCAAGTGGATTGCGGTGATATAAAAATTGAAGTGACCGGACAATAATCTCGGGAGTTATAGACCAAAAAGTGCGAAAAAGCGAGGTTAAGAACTTCGAGCGTGACCGCTGCCAAAATAAGATCGGCGACCCCTATCTTTTTTGGTGGCAATAAGTGCCTCCCGGCTGCCTCTGTCAACCCCTAAAAATCCAGAATTTTTGGATATGGGGTTGCGGAGATATTAAGAAAAAAGAAAAAACCACGTGGCACGTGGTAATTAATCCGGGAGTCCTAGAAGTTTGAAAAACATACCACCGGAAAGCGGAGAACGAGGCGAGATCGCCGACACCTCGGGGTCCAGGATCCGACCCCTGAGGAAGGAGCAGCGAGGGGGTGAAAAGGACCGACCAACCCCTATCTTCGGAGCCGCCTAGCAAAAAATTTAAAGCGACGACCCCCCACTTTTTGGGGCTTGTTGGATCCGGCAGAAGAAGACCTATCCAACGACACCCCACAAGAGGGGGGCATAACTAGGAAAATTAGGAAATAAAAATAAAAAACCGGGAGACGCTGCGCGGGGCCGGGAAGCACCCCTGGGGGGCATAGGATAGCTACAGGTGAGTAGCAAAAAATTGGCTTTAGAAGAAAATTTCCCCCTTTTATTAAATTACAAAAAAATATTTGAGAAATTTTGGAAAACTATTGGGGATATAAATAAAAACAGTTGAAAAACTCAAAATTCAAAATTCAAATTAAATTATAAACTCTTCCAAATTATTAAAAAATCTTTTTCAAAATTACACCCGGTGGAGAAATCCACCCACTACCCACCTGTGCTTGCCCGAAGGCGCTAGCCCTCCTCCAGGGGGAGCTACAGCGAAAACAAGGGAGGCCACGGGCCGCAAATAGCGGCGGTTAACGTGGTTTTCCGTGCCGGCCGTACTCGGGGCGGAGCTGTTAAAATACCTGTTATCCCCTTGAATAAATAACAAAACCTAATACGGTGGAGCAAAAACTCAGGGGAAACAGCAACTGTTCCGACGCGGCTGGTAATCTTGGCCCCGGGAATAGGTATTTTGGCGGCGTCTCCCGGAGATACTAGGTATCGTCACTAAAATAACAGTTGGCGAAATAATTATTTCGCCAAAAAAAAAAAAATTATAATAAAATAGGACAAGGCGACGATACCTAGTATCACATAAAGCGCAATAGCCGGCACGAACTTGGCCGGGTGAGCCAACTTCGCTGAGCGCGGCGAAGTACCAGGCTCGCATAAACGCGGGTCAAGGGCGTAGACGTGGTGGTGGGTGATATAAGGATCGACCGGTGGGGTATATGTTCAGTTGCTGAGCAACAGAAGCTTGCTTACAGCTGAGCCAGCTATAGAGACATCTTTCTCTATAGCTGGCTCAGCTGTAAAGATGTGGTCTAATTTTTCTCCATACTGATTCAAGAATTAGAAGACCCACAAAAGTAACTAAAATTATTCAGAAGATTAGTAAGGTAAAGTAGTAATGGGTGAGAGCGATCATTCTGTAATCATAAGTAATGTGCAAATATTACTATGTTCCGGTATGATGGTAGTTGGTGAAATTACTGGGGTAAGGAGGCTTGACATCTTATGTCTTAAGTCAGACTATGATCGCGCTGTTGTGAGCGGATGTATAACTTAACATCAAATGGGTGTTCAGCTCGTCTCTAAGTTTCATTTCAGACATTGTTGTTAGTGTCAGTAAACGGCAAAGTAATTTTCAAACCGATTTAAGTCAAGTCACTAATTATGAACTAACCTCTTGTAGGAAAGAGAGGCCGAGCATATTTTACCTTAATTCTAGAGGCGGAGCTCGATAAGGTTTGGTAAAATGATAGACATAAAAAGGAAAAATACACATATAATAAAGTACATACGACTAGACAGCAATGGAATGGCTATGCTCGCTCGATGTTCCCGTGCATTATCGAATCAGAAATGAGGAAATCCGCAGGAGAACTAAATTCACAGACATAGTCTAAAAGGTTTCTAGCCTCAAATTGCAATGGGTAGGACACATCGCTCGAAGGACTGACAGCCGATGGGGCACTGCTCTCTTCGAATGGCGACCGCGTACCGGTAGACGTAGTCTTGGCAGGCCCCCTACCATGTGGTCCGACGATCTCGTGAAGTAGCTGGGTGCGGGCAGCGCAGGATTGATCGACATTGATACATCTAAAAAATTCAATAAATTTCACTCCGCATTGATCCTATCGCCCACATCCGTCGCATATGAACGGTGATCGTTATATAGAAGGTCTGAATCAACGATTATGCGGAAAAAAAAGTATATACACATACCTGAACTAGCTGGCTGGCTAGCTTTCGTAGTACTTATATCCATCGTCATCATGAGCCGATAGACGTCCACTGTTGGACATAGACCTCTGCCAAGGTTGTCCACATCGATCAGTCCTTACGTCTATCGCCCGATTCTAATGCGACATGTGTGCTAATCAGATAAATTACTCACTTATTGAGACGAATCATATCTCTCACTCACTCCTCAAAGCCTCCGATTTACTCTTCACGACACGTTCACCGATTGGTAAGCAATATATATTACCTGATAAAATTCGTAACTCACGATGTTTACTTGGCATTTCATTACTTAGTGACATATACAACATTGATATATTTTTAACATGAATGGGTTAACGTCTTCTTCTTAAAGTGCCTCTCCAATTATTGAGGGTTGAAGATGAGCGCAGCAGTATAGTCCTGTTTGTCCCTGGTTCCATGGAACAATTCGGACATCTCAGATATGACAGTCCATCCCTTGATATTCCTCAACCATGACTTTTTCCTTCTTCACACCTGCCCACCACACCAGCTGCAAAAGATCATATCGCCGATGACGGAGTACATGGGTTACTCGTCCTTAGTTTTGCATTATGTTAAATAATTCTGAGATGAAAGATGATGAAACATGCACATCCAGATTCTTCCAGTTCTCATATGATAACAGACAGAACATGAGGGTAGTAAGTAAGTAGACGAGTCAAGCGGATTTGCAAAAAAGCCTACTCACAAAACAAAGTCCACAGCATGTGGCCCTGGAGTCCTTCCGTTTATCAACTGCGCCACGAAAACGGTTAAAGTTATCCCGGTACACTTCGCTACATACGACACGCAATAAATAGAACGGTCAACATGTGGATTCAATGCGATGATTTCCAATGTAATAATGCTGTGTCTAGGAACGTCTTGAGAAGAAGATCCAGGACATGCGGCACTCCATCGCCAACGTCAACAAGGAGATTAACGAGCAGCCGCAAGACACACGCTTGCAAGCCGAGACGGATAACATGGCGGTCATACACTCGCCCAATCCCAAGGTACACTTCATTGTCATAAGGTATTAAGTGACAATAAGACCGCTAATGGTGGGTGCGTGGGTGCATAGTGATAGCTGCAACATAGCGATGCCGTTCTGGTAGCAAATTTACAATGATGGTAATCAAACTGCACTGCCATGAAATTGAACCGGGTACATCAGTTGGATTGGATTGGATTGGATTGGATTGGATTGGATTGGACATCAGTGTTAAAAAACCAAGTCGGTTACTGCACCGAAAAGGTATTCTTTTTTGGCACTGCGGTAGTATCTATCTAGACGGTATTGTGTAACGCCCCAGATATGCCAGTCCAGTCCATTCCCTGATATTCCTCAAGCATGACTTTTTCCTTCTCCCCACCGTTCGGTTTCCAGAGACCTACTGCAAATATGTTATTGTTTGAAAGATATTAACATATATCTTTACTTCTAAATTGGTTCAGTTCATATTGGAGAGATGGTATTTTTTATAATATAAAATAACAAATGCTATTACTGGTAGAAAACGGCTCCGCAGTCAGCGTTGACACAGAACAGGCCCGAGCCCGCGGCGCCGCGCGGACCGGACAGCATGGTGTACGACATGTTTAGCGACAGCAGCGGCGACATGATGGACGTAAGTATTTATAACTGTGAAATTTAGCTAATTAAAGTTATTGCAATAATATCATCAGTCTATAGCTGTTCACTATTGGACATAGGCCTTCTCCGATCCTTGTACAGCGACCGATGCTCTCTGTTGCGAGAGATCGTTTATACAGGTTGTGTTTGCTAGTGTGCAATCATTAATGTGTTCCGGTTTGAAAGCCGTTCGTACGTGTACCTAGTGTAATTGGGGTGATGATTCAACATCTCACGTTGTCATCGATTTCGTGATGTCGTTACTTATCTCAGGCGATTAGTGCAATGTGGTGCACTGCACTTAACGTGCGGGCGTATTATTTACTATCAAGTGAAGTTCCTGCAAGTGTCGTCGCTTAATTACATAAAAAAACGATGTCATCGAACGAGTCTGCGAGTGAAGCGCGGTGGAGACGACATGATACGATATTTGGCAAGCTTTTATCATTTAATATAAAAGCGATGCAATATTTATTTACGCTCAAGGCTAAACAGTTTTAATTAGTAAAAGTTTATAAATCATTATTTTGTTAAATCAGTTTTATTTATTACATGAATCACCACGCTTGCTAACTGTATCGTATCACCATTATATCATCATTTTAAAATGATATAACACGGCACCGTGTTGTGCTCGTCGCTCTGAGATAAGACGTTAAGTCTAATTTCACTAAACATAACGAACGCCCTTCGAAACGGAATGCAGTAATCTTTGCAAACTACTATTGAGCGAAACGAAGAAACAGGAGCAGCGGTGGAACTAATAAGGTAAAAAGGTCGCCGGCAACAGATACCTACCACCAGTCAGCCAAATACGATATTGTGTAATCCTAGAGTGATAGATTACACTAATTATATTATTACGTCCTTTACTTGCCGCAATGATGATTCTGTTGGAACGCACCAGACTGGTCTGGTGAATCGTCGGTTCGCGGCGCTCGCCCGCGGTGAGAACCCGCCGCCGTTACCGTTCAGCGCGTTCAAACGCCGCAACAATGTGGCACAAAATTATGTGAGTTGTGAAAAAAAAAACCAAACAATTATAATAAAGTTGCATGCACATAGTTCTCCAGTTCTCAGTTCGCCTTGCGCAGTGCGGTCTTGCATTGTCATGTTGGAGAATGACGCCTTTTCGGTTGACAATCGCTGGCCACTTTTCAATTAAAGATTGATTGACTCGCTGCAATTGTTCGCTGTAGAGGTCTGCAGTAACAGTTTCTCCAGGTTTCAGTAATTCAAAATGAACAATGCCGCGAATACTCCACCAAACACACAAAAGCGCTTTTTTGGGGTGTAAACCTGGCTTAGCAGTACTCCGAGGGATTTCATTTGGAGAGAGCCACTGCCTTTTGCGTTTTGGGTTATCATACAGGACCCATTTCTCATCTCCTGTGATCAAGCGATCAAAAAACGCTTCTGTGTTGTGTCGTTGAAGCAATAAGTTGCATGTGATTGATCGGTTAGCCTTATTCTGTTCGGACAGATTATGCGGGACCCAAACACCTGCTCTGCTTACTTTTCCAATCTGCTTCAAATGTTCTTGGATGGTCGACCAAGGTTTGTTGAGACTGTTTGACAATTCCTCGATCGTCTGACACGGATTTGCTTCCACTTCCGCCCTTAACACGTCGTTGTCTAACGCTGATGGTCTTCCTGATCGATACGAGTCGGAAAGATCAAAATTACCCGATTTGAACTTGGAAAACCACCTTTGGCATTTACGAATGTCCAGTGCATTTGGATAAACATCGCAAATGTTTTTGGTAGCAACTGTTGCGTTATTTCCCTTGCGAAACTCAAAGAGCATGCAATGCCGGATGTGTACCTCTTCTGGTATTTGGCTGGCCATTTTACCCAAAATTACAAAAAAAAATTGTAATTCAATTGTCTATAAGTAAAGAAATCACTATAACCTCACAATGTCTTTGGTACGCCTCTGAACAAAACAATGAGCTGACAAATGACAATCAAGTATTGGCATGCGCAGAAACGACATTACTTTCCGGTCCCCCTATTATAATAATATTACGTGACAACGAGCAAATGGCATATGCCTCAGCCTCATTAACTAAAAGTCAACAAAATTATGCTGCATTTTATTTGGTTGTATAAAGTTCGACCAGTATGTATATAGGAGACAAATTAAAGTAGAAACTGACCATGGGCCACCGATAGCTATGTTTAAGAAATCATACAGGCAATCATTACATATAAATCGGCGAAATATCTATATATTGCCGATCCTCGAGTGTCCCGAGCACCTCTTCCTGATAATACATTACTAGATTTAGATAGTGATATTGATTTACATATCAATCTAATTTGTCAATAATTAAAAGTTATGAATGACTTGGAGCAATTTATAACTGTTGTAAAATATTCTCTGCTAGTTCTTCTTTATAATTTTAATTTGATTAGGTACACTCTCACCATCAGGGTCCAGGTCACCTCTAATGGGCAGCACCGATGAAGATAACGACAACACTGAACTTGAGTACTCTGTCTTCCCGAGGTACGTCACTCTATATTTTAAACCCCGACCCAAGTAAAACATAAAGGTCTTTACTTCATTCTATTTAATTTACAGATATGCCACTAGTTATGAAACAGTTGAGGCTCTTGTGTTAGAAGCAATCGAAGAACAGATCCAAGACGCACTGCACCAGGCACTACACGGCTGCTATCGGCAAAGGGTTTTTGAAGTTTTTATCTGCCTGCCACTTGTGGCTTTCCAGAGGTAAGGTATTGTTGATCCCTAAGTGGAAAAGACGTACAGTATTATAATTAGCAATATATTAAATATGAAGAGTCACCGCAGAGCCCATACTTACAGCCTGATAGTCAAACAATCAATAGCAAATTTTCATCTGCTCTGTTGGGGCACAGGCCTACCCTCAATACGAGGGTGATGGGCCATAGTCTCATGGGCAGGTTTCCTATTGAGGGTAGGCCTGTGCCCTAGCAGCGGGGCCGTAAAATGGCTATTATGGTATGGTGTGTCATGGTGCAGGTTTCTTCGCGATGTTTTCCTTCACCGTTTGTATCTCGTTGTTGTTATTGAAGTTCACAAATGTACATAAATTAAATACTGAAGTCATCGGCACATGCGGACCTTCGGAACGAAGGCCGCACGCTCTAACCATTACGCCAGCGAGCTGCGTCATCGTCATTGAGAAGGTAGATTCATGATTTCGGTGTAATCATTCAAACCAGGTGCGGGAGCGCGCGTTTCAATCGCTCGCGGATCTGTTCTGCTGCTGCTGCTGCTGCTGCGTTGACCGCGCGTGCTTGCTGACCGCGGCGCACAGCAAACACGCGCCCGAATACCGCGCGCAGCTGTGCGCGTTACAGCAGCATGCGCTCGGCTGGATGCTCGACACGGTCGTACACGGGTACGACCGTGTCGAGCCCGTACGGGGACACGGGTCCGTGTATCGCCCGCAGCGGCACGAGCATCAACACGCGCTCAACAAGGTGGTACCCCAGCTGCATGCCATGCGTGCTTGCTTATCTTGCTTAACGAGTTAAGCGACAGATACTTTGTGTCATGTGCAAGTATATAAAAATGAAGCACTTTTAAAATCGTTACAATAACACAAATATTCCATGTATAGGAACTTTTCTAAAATTATTTTATTTTATTCACTAATATTAGTGAATAAAATATATAATAATAAAGGATCCTGATGTAGAAAAAGAATCAAAAGGAGCTCTCTCTTAAAACGATTCATTAATTTCGTACAGCAGATTGTGACCGTCAACATCACTTTTGAGTTGTACTCGTACCAGAAAATCACACGTATATATTTATATTAACAATGACGATGTTCGCAGACAATGTTCGCGGAGCCGGCCGGCGCGTACAGCGAGGCGGACAACTGGCCGCCCGAGTCGGAGCGCGCGCTCACCCACCGGCTGTGCTGCGAGCCACCGCCGCCGCAAAACACTCTGCTGCGGCTCATATTCATAGGCCTTAAATATTACTTTATAACATCGTCATCGTCATCCTCAGCCGAACTGCTGGATATAGGCCTCCCCCAAAGATTACATCGCTCGCTCTAGCGCCGCCCGCAACCCTCGCGGGCATAAAAATACTGCAATGAGCAGTACCGAATGCAAAAAGCGCATAAATACTTAAAATGGTATTTATTTGTTTTGAAGTCTTTCGTACTGTAAATTACCTTTATAGGTACAACAGTGGTGCCTATTTGCACGGACCTGAAGAATGCTGTAAATAAATTAACAATCAGATCATCTCGGTGCTTTATTTAAAACGTATATATTTTTCATGTTATATATCAAAACACTTTAATAGTTTATAATATCATTTAATAGTAGCTCGCTGGCCTAATGGTTAGAGCGTGCGGCTTTCATTCCGAAGGTCGCGGGTTCGAACCTCGTCGTGTACCGATGACTTAATTTAGTTCTTAGTAAGTAGTAGTAGACTTACTTAGTTCACAAATGCACATAACTTAAGTTATGTGCATTTGTGAACTTTAGTTACAGCAGCGAGATACAAAAACGGTGAAGGAAAACATCGCGAGGAAACCCGCACACTGATATCATCCTTGCGTGTGTGTGTGTGCGGTGGCCCCAATAAAGTGGCAACAGGCTCGCCCCCTGTTACATGGGACCTAATCTGACTACATCTGGCGAAACGTGGGTGGTTTATTCACCTCTGCCTACCCCTACTGGGAAAAAGGCGTGACAATATAAAAAACAAAAAAAAATATCACAAAATCCCCTTAATATACAAACAGGCCGTGGTTCCCGATCACGAGCCCAGTATCAGACGAGCTGTAAGAGTCGCCGTGGCGTGCGAGCCCTTCTTACATCATCAGAATCTGTATATTAATATACTAACTAAACGGATTGGACCCAAAGCTCTTCCAGGTCCTCGCTGGCCTAATGGTTAGAGCGTGCGGCTTTCATTCCGAAGGTCGCGGGTTCGAATCTCGGCATGTACATTTGTGGACTCTAGTTACAACAGCGAGATACAAACGGTGAAGGAAAACATCGCGAGGAAACCCGCACATGACTTAGAATTTATTCTAAGGTATGTGTGAAGTCACCAACCCGCATCGGGCCAGCGCGGTGACTATGGCCCAATCGCCCTCACATTGAGGGCGATTGGGCCATAGTCTGTGCCCCAGCAATGGGGACGTAAATGGGCTGTTATTACAGTCATACTCCAAGCCTGCTGGTGACGAGACTATAACGGTCGACAAAATTTAGAAGACCTTTAACCATGTACTTCAAGATATGTCTCGTCGTATCGTCCACTTCCAGTATACTCAACCTAGTAGCAATCTCCGTCCACAGGTGAGGAACCTTTATAATAACTGCATCGGACATTATCAGATAATACAATAGTTATTGCTAAACAAGCATGGCCGCCATTACAGTTACGCCAAGCACAAGAACAACAGGCGGGTGTGGTTCACCATAGTGCTGGTGTGGCTGGTCTCCGCCGCTATCCGGGCTCCGACAGTGCTGGGTCTGAACGACACGCCCGACGGCAACTTCGAGGAGTGCCTCTTCAACAGCCAGAATTACGTCCTGTATTCGTCTATCGGCTCCTTTTATATCCCTTGTATAATGATGATGTTCCTATATTATAAGGAATACTAAATAAATAGTTTTGTTTAGTATTCCACGTGTGACAGATACTAGCTGTTATATTATAGTATATATATATACTTATACTAGAGTATAAGTTCATCTGTTTGTGACTCACCGCTGACACACAATACTCTGCACACATACTGCTAATGGGTAATCAATCTACTTACCTTGAAATCAATAGCTTATATACTGGAGATATATAATATAGAAGAGAGAGAATTTCAGAGTTAATATTCTGCAGCATCGCCAGATAAGTTTAAGCTCTTATTTTGTCTAAACTTAACTATGGCGATATTATCTACGGTCCGCGGCTGCTTTGTAGAACAAAGCGCCTAATACAGCGAGTTCAAAATGCCTGCTACCGGTTCCGTTTCGACATTCCTGCGCGGTCTCACATTTCTCCCTACTTAAAAAATCATCAATGTTGAATATGGAGTCACGCAGACAAATGCATCTTGCCCGTCTTATATTTGGGTTACTAAAATCTAGAACACCGGAATATCTATACGCTAAGCTGAATTTTCCATCCGCTCAGTTGCCTGATAAACATAAATCTGTAGCTTTTGCGGGTAGTTTTCGTCATCAAGCGACAAAGTGCTGGAATAATATACCACCCCCCTTAAGAAACTCACTTAAAACTTGTCATTTTAAATCAAAAATGAAAACTTATCTCTTGGAAAAACAAATTGATCCCCAGCCTAACACTTTATAATTCGAGCACTCGAGCAGATTTATGTAAATATTTATCGTTCCTTAATAAGGTAGTAGCTAAAAATCAGTGTGTTGTTCACTACGTGGCAACAGTTACACTGAGCTACGGCCATTTTGTACCATTGCAGTACACACGGCAGCAATGATTATCAAAAATTTTACTTTGTGAATATCTTTATTTTTGTGTTCGTCTATGTAATGTACTGCGTGGGCAAATAAACTATCTATCTATCTATCAGCATCCCCAGATACTGGTACTTGGGCTTTATAATAAATTATGTCAGTAAATGTTACAAACAATACTATGTATTGTTTGATTGTCGGGATAACGAGCCCTACATCTGTTTAAGTACACAATCACTTCTGTTTTTATTTATTCAAGTTTCAGGTTTTGTAGGTAAACATTTCTTTCACCATGAAACAGCAAAAAAGCCACTCGTGTCCGGTGATCCTATCACCGGGGCCACCACCGCCATTGTCATAGAGAACGTGGCGCAGACCAGGCGGCTGGCGGAGACCGCGCTGCACGACGACCGGCCCACCAACACCGGCTCCGGAAGCAACGAGGAGGACCACGACGACGGGTAGCCGATAGGGATTCACCACTACGGCCTGCAACTCATAACAATATTTGATCGCAGATACGAAGGTCATCTCACTGGTCGAGTAGATTTAAACTATTAATATTTAATGTACATAAAGAGTTTATTGTTAGTCCCTATCTAAAACAACGGTTAGCCATTTATTGCGCCATGACAATGTCTTAGGTGTATTCTTGTGACAATAAAATGCCAGACCCATTTGTATCAAATTTCATAAAAAGTTTAACATCGCAGTTCACATGCGAAAAATAGTTCATATTAAAAATGTTCTTAAAACTTCAAGAGGTCAAAAAAGGTTATAAATAAACAACTCCCTTCCAAATAGTAATAAAAAACGCCCGGGTCCAAGCAACTCTCCGGGCGCCTCCGCGTATAAAACTCCTCCTGGTGGGTGCCCGCGGGGAGCAAAGGCCACCCACCTGCCGTCCCGTACCGGCCCCTCGCGGGACCGGCACGTTGGGGCCCCCCGACCCCACCGGACTGCTGTGCCTAGACGGTCTCCGACAACAGAGACTTACCACCAGTATAGAGACGCCCGGCTTCGGAGACTAGTCACCAATAAAACATGGTATTTTCTTTATTTACAGAAGATCCCGGAAGCCGCGTCAGCATTTACACTTCAAATAATGTTCGCGCTAAAGCTGAGGACCGGGCGCGGTTTCGATTTCGGCGCCACCATTGCCGGGTTGCTAGTCCCAATGCTGGGGCAGGTCAGCAACCGCGTTCCCTTTGCAGTGGAAGCAGGCTGTTCATCGACGAGTGCTGTTTGATCGACGGGTGGAGTATTATTTCAATCATAATTATCGTACTAAAATACACACTGAGAAAGACAATGTCAAAAATTGGCTTGAAAATAATATTTTTAATTTTCGACCTATCATTAAAATTATCAACAGCCAATTTACGTTACCACTGTTGGGGCACAGGCTTACCCCCAACACGAGGTCGATGGGCCACAGTAACCACGCGAGCTCAATGCGGGTTGGTGACCTCACAGAATAAATTCTAATTCATGTGCGGGTTTCCTCACGAGGTTTTCCTTCACCATTTGTATTTCGCTGTTGTAACTAAAGTTCACAAATGTATATAACTTATATATTAAAGTCAGGCACTAGATCCGGCCAAGATTCGGACCCGTGACCTTCGGAATGAAAGCCGCACGCTTTAACCAGCTCGCTCGCGATAACATACGATTTACTATAACCACTGCTGGATATATTAGGTGGACCGGAAAGTAATGTCGTTTTCTTACGCTAAATACAAACACATACATTTTTAACGAGTCTTTATTTTTAATCAATGATGTATTCCCCATCATTGTCAATAACCTTTTGCCATCTAGTGAGTAAATTTTCAATCCCTGATCGATAAAAATTAATTGGTTTTTCGGCAAAATATCTAGAGATGGCATTTTGGATATCATCCAAATTTGCAAATGTTTTGCCACTTAAAAAGTGTTGCAGCGCTCGGAATAAGTGGAAATCCGATGGTGCAACATCGGGCGAATATGGTGGATGAGGCAGCACCTCCCACCCCAATTCATTAATTTTTTCTAGAGTTCGCCTTGCGCAGTGCGGTCTTGCATTGTCATGTTGGAGAATGACGCCTTTTCGGTTGACAATCGCTGGCCACTTTTCAATTAAAGATTGATTGACTCGCTGCAATTGTTCGCTGTAGAGGTCTGCAGTAACAGTTTCTCCAGGTTTCAGTAATTCAAAATGAACAATGCCGCGAATACTCCACCAAACACACAAAAGCGCTTTTTTGGGGTGTAAACCTGGCTTAGCAGTACTCCGAGGGATTTCATTTGGAGAGAGCCACTGCCTTTTGCGTTTTGGGTTATCATACAGGACCCATTTCTCATCTCCTGTGATCAAGCGATCAAAAAACGCTTCTGTGTTGTGTCGTTGAAGCAATAAGTTGCATGTGATTGATCGGTTAGCCTTATTCTGTTCGGACAGATTATGCGGGACCCAAACACCTGCTCTGCTTACTTTTCCAATCTGCTTCAAATGTTCTTGGATGGTCGACCAAGGTTTGTTGAGACTGTTTGACAATTCCTCGATCGTCTGACACGGATTTGCTTCCACTTCCGCCCTTAACACGTCGTTGTCTAACGCTGATGGTCTTCCTGATCGATACGAGTCGGAAAGATCAAAATTACCCGATTTGAACTTGGAAAACCACCTTTGGCATTTACGAATGTCCAGTGCATTTGGATAAACATCGCAAATGTTTTTGGTAGCAACTGTTGCGTTATTTCCCTTGCGAAACTCAAAGAGCATGCAATGCCGGATGTGTACCTCTTCTGGTATTTGGCTGGCCATTTTACCCAAAATTACAAAAAAAAATTGTAATTCAATTGTCTATAAGTAAAGAAATCACTATAACCTCACAATGTCTTTGGTACGCCTCTGAACAAAACAATGAGCTGACAAATGACAATCAAGTATTGGCATGCGCAGAAACGACATTACTTTCCGGTCCCCCTATTATATATTAATCTCGACTTTCTTTAATAGGTAATTATAGATATAGTAACAATGCAGGGTAATGATTACTGCTTATCCACAGACGGTAGAAGCGCTAGAGCTGCTGGATGAGGAGGTGCCACATGATTTGACATGCGAGATCCTGGCCAGCGACTGCCTGGCGCAGTGGGCCGCCAGGTTCCATACCAGGTGAGAGAATGCTAGCTCTGATGTTAGTGATATGAAGCAATGTGGTGGTCAGTAGGAGCGTTAAATAATAGAGAAGGTGGTGGGCCTATTCACCAGTGACAGTCCTCGGTAGCCTGGGCAGCCGCTATCGAAGTGCCCAATTGTGTGTCCTTGGGTAGATCTCTGTTACTGGAGACCGCCTAGTTACCACAGCAGTGGTAACTAGTGTACCTGTGATCCGGTTTAAAGAGGGTTGTAGCTATAATTATTATTAATTTCCAGTGTTCAGCTTGTTAACAATTATTTCTTTAGTAACTTACAGTACAGCAGAAGAAATAATTATTAAGTGCAGTATAGAAGGGCAGCAGACCGTTTGAAGTACGAGTGTCGTGCTGCAACGAACTCGCTGGCAATGGCACAATTTAGAAGCACACCGTTCAGGGCTTGCTTCGAGTACGCCGCGCCACCAGTTGCTGGAACGACGTACCGCACTCCATAAAATCCTGTCATACAAAGGCAGCTTTCAGCTCCTGAAGTTACATCTTTTGAATGAACAAAGAATATAAATTTTGAGTATATATAAAATGGGAGCGGCACTTTAGTACAAATGATCTCGCGCCGAAGGCTCATATTCCTATGATGATACGTTCATTAGTTTTCACGTGATAAGCGAACAAACGAACTTATTTTCATCATATGTACATTGTTCACACAACCCATTGTATGACAAAAATTGAAACAAGTGAACGAATTCGTATATCTCGGTTCATATTTTACGAGAGACGGCAAGTGTGATGGTGATATTGAAAGAATAGTTCTAAAAGGTAATAAAGCAATGGGGCACTGCTTGTCGGTCCCTACACTGATGTATGGTAGTGAATGTTTGGTATGGCAGAAGAAACATAAAAGTAGGATTAATGCTGTGGAGATGAGAAGTATAACTGGAGTGAAATGAATGGACAAAGTGGCAGCTTCTGGTGGTGGGGCAGGCGGTGTCCTTGAGCGCGCACTGCACGCACCATACGTGTACGCGTTACTACGACAATAGACGTGCACTGCTTTATCCAAAATCAATTATTTTATATCTAAAAAATTGCTAACCTCCAATGGTAACGGGCAGGACATATTGCTCGAAGTACTGACTGCGGATGGGGCACTATGGTCCTCGAATCGCGACCGCGTAGACGTAGTGTTGGCAGGCCCCTCGCCAGGTGGTCCAACCATTTCGTGAAGCAGCTGAATGCGGTGGACGTCTATCGGCTGATAATGTATAAAATAATCCACATACAATGTAATAAGACAAACACGTGCTCACAGCACATGTATGCTTCTGCGCACTCTCAGAACGGATATTCCACTAGGACACTTTAACCTGTCCTTGCCCCTGTGTGGTTAGTCCCGCGTTTTGAATTAATGCAGCAAAGCGAGCGAGAGTCGCCTCTCGAGTTGCGGTAGCACATCCCATGGTGAGTGAGAGTGACCTCTCGAGTGCAAAGGGTTAATACTACTAAATTATATAATTTTATATATACCTTTGTAATTAAATACTCGGTAGCCCAAAAATTTTTAAACGATGACAACATTTGACTTTGACGTAATATGAAATACGACTGACAGTTGACATCTTTGAATGAGACCACACAAACAATACTTAATTTAATATCTTATGATTAAAGAACACAACTATTTATTACAAAAGCGTTGAGGTCTAACAATACGTCCGTAACGTGTTGTTTTCGGTGATCTAATGATGATAAGTGTGACTAATCTCCTCTCCTTTTTCAAGTATCACAGTGTTCTTCGAGACTGGGACTACAGGTTTTAGTATATGCTTACGATTTCTCCTGAATATTCCTTCTGGGGACTGAATACTATAGCTACGAATTTCGTTTTCTACTTGTTTTATTCGACCTGGAACCCATAAACCATCGAGTCTGTGTTTGAAATATATTATATCACCAGCTTGTAAATCTAACAGTTGTTTTGTGTGTTTATTATATAATAAAATGTTTTTTAATCTTTCTGCTTTTTAATACTCTTAGATAAAGTTTTAATATCGACTAGTAAAGGTGATAGATAGATTGAGTGTCTGCGACTGGTATTATTTATACATAATAAGTTGTTATGCAGAATAACCACTTTGTTTTGGTGTATTCCTGTACATAAACATATAGTTTCAGGTATGCCATGTCTAGAGAAAATTACTTTAATTGAGTTAAGACTGATATAGTGTTTGAGCTACTAAGTAATAGGGCTATTTCAACATATTTTGAGAAATAATCAACTACAATTAAGTACTTTATATTATCAAGATCGAATAAATCTATTCCTACTTTATTCCAAGGCAAAAGTTTGTTATCATGATGAATAATAGGTTGTTTGCTAATTATTTCTTCTCATTTTTCTTATGTTCAGGCCAACCGTTTTGACCATAAGATACAATTTTAGACTGTGGGATCATTAGTTATTGACTCTTGAAGTTCCTGAAGTTTTTCTTGACTTATTGACAAATTAAATACAATTAGATTGATATATAAATCAATATCGCAATCTAAATCTAGTAAAGTATTATCAGGAAGAGGTGCTCGGACACTCGAGGATCAGCAATACATAGATACTTGCCTGATTTATATGTAACATACAAATCCTGTAATGATTTCTTAAACATAGTTATCGGTGGCTCATGGTCAGTGTCAACTTTAATTTGTCTCCCATATACATACTGGTAGAACTTTAACCAACCAAATAAAATACAGCATAATTTTGTTGAATTTAGTGAATGAGGCTGAGGCATATGCTATTTGCTCGTTGTCATGTAATATATGACTGCTCCCTTGGCATCTTTAGATACATCAACTGTTAATGTAATTTCTTTATTGGGATCACAATATGCTAACACTGGACTGTCTGTTATAAGCAACTGTTTTCTTTAATGATGAACTGAATGAAAAATGAGTATGAAAGAATTGACCATATGATGATAGTTATTATAGTTACTATATTGGGACTACGACCTTCAGTTTCTACAAAATGGACATTTTTTATTATATTGTATTTTATATTGTAAGAAAATGATTATATTTGCCACAATTTTTACATTTTATATATATAGATATCTCTCATGCATGTGCAGTGCATGCATGAGAGATATCTATGATAGCATGTGAAGTGCTAGTTGACTGACTCTGTTTTCTATAACTGGAATTAGATAGGACTTGCCCGTTGAATGAAGTTTCTTCCAATAATTTAGCTTGTTGCCTGGTCGACTCCAACTGCTTGGCTGGCTAATTGAATGGCTTGGTCATGTGGCTTTTGTATAAGAATTTTTTCTTTTATGTATTGGTTTTTTGCATGTAGATTCCAGCTTAATATACCTGTAATTAAGTCATTCCAATGAATCTCCGATCCGAACAAGGCGCAACTACAAAAATCTTACCACTGTCAAAATATTAATATCGATATATCACTATTTATAATTTAATAATTAATTATATAATTATTAAATTATAAATAATGTATAATAATATTAATTATAAAATTAATAATATTAATTTTATAATTAATATCGATAATGATACGAATATTATCGATCTTTTTGTCGATATCGAATGCAGCCACACTGAAATTAAAACTAGATTTTTTAAAAAGAAATAAAACAATGTTTTTTATTACTTAGTATAATTTTAATGAAATTTTAACGCTTACAAAAATTAAAAGTTTGTATTTGTACAATAAAACGCTTCCGCGCCAACGCCATTTTCGCGAACGTCATCACCGCGAACGTCGTCATTACCGCCACTTCTTCACTAGACTATATATATTATATATTGCGTAGAGGGGTCCTGTATTTCTTTGGTGGCTCGCAAGACGGACGGATCTTTAAATCTGCGTTTGTTAATGTTAATAGTGTGTTTCTTTATGCGAGAATTGTTAATTTCACGGTATCTCTGAGTAAATAACGATAAGTGAATCGACGTTTGACCACGAACATGCAACCAACCAGCTCGGCGGGATGTTGGAGCTGGTGCAGGAAGATTGCCCGCTTCCACCGCTTGCCCGCTGCAGTATCAAGGTATTGGAGTTTATTAAACTCGATGCTTGAAAATCATTTATTAAGTTATCATTTTATGACACTTTACCGTGTTTAAGTCTGCTAATTTATTATCAATAATAAAGGGCGCGAAGTGATGTCACTGTTAGTTTAAAGAAAGTTAGGTTAAGTTAATTTAGTTTTAAGAATGCTTGTAAAATGTGTAATAGTCTATTAATTTAACTTTATATTCAAACTTTAATAACATTATTTTCAAACATCGAGCTTAATAAATTCCAATACCTTGATAATACAGCGGGCAAGCGGGCAAGCGTGCAACCAACTAGCTCGGCGAGATGTCGGAGCTGGTGGCGCACGGTTCAAATTTATTTTTATCATTTATGGACGTTTAGTGCAGCTACGGTGTGACGGCCGACGCGGCCGACGCGAAGCGACCTTTGACATGCAACCAACCAGCTCGGCGGGATGTCGGAGCTGGTGGCGCACGGTTCAAATTTATTTATATCATTTATGGACGTTTAATGCAGCTACGGTGTGACGGCGGACGCGGCCGACGCGAAGCGACCTTTGACATGCAACCAACCAGCTCGGCGGGATGTCGGAGCTGGTGGCGCACGGTTCAAATTTATTTTTATCATTTATGGACGTTTAGTGCAGCTACGGTGTGACGGCGGACGCGGCCGACGCGAAGCGACCTTTGACATGCAACCAACCAGCTCGGCGGGATGTCGGAGCTGGTGGCGCACGGTTCAAATTTATTTTTATCATTTATGGACGTTTAGTGCAGCTACGGTGTGACGGCCGACGCGGCCGACGCGAAGCGACCTTTGACATGCAACCAACCAGCTCGGCGGGATGTCGGAGCTGGTGGCGCACGGTTCAAATTTATTTTTATCATTTATGGACGTTTAATGCAGCTACGGTGTGACGGCGGACGCGGCCGACGCGAAGCGACCTTTGACATGCAACCAACCAGCTCGGCGGGATGTCGGAGCTGGTGGCGCACGGTTCAAATTTATTTATATCATTTATGGACGTTTAGTGCAGCTACGGTGTGACGGCCGACGCGGCCGACGCGAAGCGACCTTTGACATGCAACCAACCAGCTCGGCGGGATGTCGGAGCTGGTGGCGCACGGTTCAAATTTATTTTTATCATTTATGGACGTTTAGTGCAGCTACGGTGTGACGGCCGACGCGGCCGACGCGAAGCGACCTTTGACATGCAACCAACCAGCTCGGCGGGATGTCGGAGCTGGTGGCGCACGGTTCAAATTTATTTTTATCATTTATGGACGTTTAATGCAGCTACGGTGTGACGGCGGACGCGGCCGACGCGAAGCGACCTTTGACATGCAACCAACCAGCTCGGCGGGATGTCGGAGCTGGTGGCGCACGGTTCAAATTTATTTATATCATTTATGGACGTTTAGTGCAGCTACGGTGTGACGGCCGACGCGGCCGACGCGAAGCGACCTTTGACATGCAACCAACCAGCTCGGCGGGATGTCGGAGCTGGTGGCGCACGGTTCAAATTTATTTTTATCATTTATGGACGTTTAGTGCAGCTACGGTGTGACGGCGGACGCGGCCGACGCGAAGCGACCTTTGACATGCAACCAACCAGCTCGGCGGGATGTCGGAGCTGGTGCAGGAAGATTGCCCGCTTCCACCGCTTGCCCGCTGCAGTATCAAGGTATTGGAGTTTATTAAGCTCGATGCTTGAAAATCATTTATTAAGTTATCATTTTATGACACTTTACCGTGTTTAAGTCTGCTAATTTATTATCAATAATAAAGGGCGCGAAGTGATGTCACTGTTAGTTTAAAGAAAGTTAGGTTAAGTTAATTTAGTTTTAAGAATGCTTGTAAAATGTGTAATAGTCTATTAATTTAACTTTATATTCAAACTTTAATAACATTATTTTCAAACATCGAGCTTAATAAATTCCAATACCTTGATAATACAGCGGGCAAGCGGGCAAGCGTGCAACCAACTAGCTCGGCGAGATGTCGGAGCTGGTGGCGCACGGTTCAAATTTATTTATATCATTTATGGACGTTTAATGCAGCTACGGTGTGACGGCGGACGCGGCCGACGCGAAGCGACCTTTGACATGCAACCAACCAGCTCGGCGGGATGTCGGAGCTGGTGGCGCACGGTTCAAATTTATTTTTATCATTTATGGACGTTTAGTGCAGCTACGGTGTGACGGCGGACGCGGCCGACGCGAAGCGACCTTTGACATGCAACCAACCAGCTCGGCGGGATGTCGGAGCTGGTGGCGCACGGTTCAAATTTATTTATATCATTTATGGACGTTTAATGCAGCTACGGTGTGACGGCGGACGCGGCCGACGCGAAGCGACCTTTGACATGCAACCAACCAGCTCGGCGGGATGTCGGAGCTGGTGGCGCACGGTTCAAATTTATTTTTATCATTTATGGACGTTTAGTGCAGCTACGGTGTGACGGCGGACGCGGCCGACGCGAAGCGACCTTTGACATGCAACCAACCAGCTCGGCGGGATGTCGGAGCTGGTGGCGCACGGTTCAAATTTATTTTTATCATTTATGGACGTTTAGTGCAGCTACGGTGTGACGGCCGACGCGGCCGACGCGAAGCGACCTTTGACATGCAACCAACCAGCTCGGCGGGATGTCGGAGCTGGTGGCGCACGGTTCAAATTTATTTTTATCATTTATGGACGTTTAATGCAGCTACGGTGTGACGGCGGACGCGGCCGACGCGAAGCGACCTTTGACATGCAACCAACCAGCTCGGCGGGATGTCGGAGCTGGTGGCGCACGGTTCAAATTTATTTATATCATTTATGGACGTTTAGTGCAGCTACGGTGTGACGGCCGACGCGGCCGACGCGAAGCGACCTTTGACATGCAACCAACCAGCTCGGCGGGATGTCGGAGCTGGTGGCGCACGGTTCAAATTTATTTTTATCATTTATGGACGTTTAATGCAGCTACGGTGTGACGGCGGACGCGGCCGACGCGAAGCGACCTTTGACATGCAACCAACCAGCTCGGCGGGATGTCGGAGCTGGTGGCGCACGGTTCAAATTTATTTATATCATTTATGGACGTTTAGTGCAGCTACGGTGTGACGGCCGACGCGGCCGACGCGAAGCGACCTTTGACATGCAACCAACCAGCTCGGCGGGATGTCGGAGCTGGTGGCGCACGGTTCAAATTTATTTTTATCATTTATGGACGTTTAGTGCAGCTACGGTGTGACGGCCGACGCGGCCGACGCGAAGCGACCTTTGACATGCAACCAACCAGCTCGGCGGGATGTCGGAGCTGGTGGCGCACGGTTCAAATTTATTTTTATCATTTATGGACGTTTAATGCAGCTACGGTGTGACGGCGGACGCGGCCGACGCGAAGCGACCTTTGACATGCAACCAACCAGCTCGGCGGGATGTCGGAGCTGGTGGCGCACGGTTCAAATTTATTTATATCATTTATGGACGTTTAGTGCAGCTACGGTGTGACGGCCGACGCGGCCGACGCGAAGCGACCTTTGACATGCAACCAACCAGCTCGGCGGGATGTCGGAGCTGGTGGCGCACGGTTCAAATTTATTTATATCATTTATGGACGTTTAGTGCAGCTACGGTGTGACGGCCGACGCGGCCGACGCGAAGCGACCTTTGACATGCAACCAACCAGCTCGGCGGGATGTCGGAGCTGGTGGCGCACGGTTCAAATTTATTTTTATCATTTATGGACGTTTAGTGCAGCTACGGTGTGACGGCGGACGCGGCCGACGCGAAGCGACCTTTGACATGCAACCAACCAGCTCGGCGGGATGTCGGAGCTGGTGGCGCACGGTTCAAATTTATTTTTATCATTTATGGACGTTTAGCGCAGCTACAGTGTGACGGGCGGCCGCGGCCGACGCGAAGCGACCTTTGACATGCAACCAACCAGCTCGGCGGGATGTCGGAGCTGGTGCAGGAAGCTTGCCCGCTACAACCGCTTGTCCGCTTGCCCGCTGTAGTTTCAAGGTATTGATGTTTATTATAGCTCGATGCTTGAAAATCATTTATTAAGTTAATCTTATATAAAAGATGAGACCTTACGACCTAAGAGAAGTTAGTTTCGATTTAATTTTAATTCTAACATTCTCTTTGGCGACACGTTTAAGTGATATTTTATTTATAGCTTGCCCGATTGCCCGCTTGCCCGCTTGCCTGCTTGCCCGCTTGCCTGCTTGCCCGCTTGCCTGCTTGCCCGCTTGCCTGCTTGCCTGCTTGTCTGCTTGCCTGCTTGTCTGCTTGCCTGCTTGCCTGCTTGCCTGCTTGCCCGCTTGCCCGCTTGCCCACTTGCCTGTTTTCCCGATTGCCCGCTTGCCTGCTTGCCTGCTTGCCCGCTTGCCTGCTTGCCTCCTTGCCCGCTTGCCCGCTTGCCCGCTTGCCTGTTTTCCCGATTGCCCGCTTGCCCGCTTGCCCGCTGTAGTTTCAAGGTATTGATGTTTATTATAGCTCGATGCTTGAAAATCATTTATTAAGTTAATCTTATATAAAAGATGAGACCTTACGACCTAAGAGAAGTTAGTTTCGATTTAATTTTAATTCTAACATTCTCTTTGGCGACACGTTTAAGTGATATTTTATTTATAGCTTGCCCGATTGCCCGCTTGCCCGCTTGCCTGCTTGCCCGCTTGCCTGCTTGCCCGCTTGCCTGCTTGCCCGCTTGCCTGCTTGCCTGCTTGTCTGCTTGCCTGCTTGTCTGCTTGCCTGCTTGCCTGCTTGCCTGCTTGCCCGCTTGCCCGCTTGCCCGCTTGCCCACTTGCCTGTTTTCCCGATTGCCCGCTTGCCTGCTTGCCTGCTTGCCCGCTTGCCTGCTTGCCTCCTTGCCCGCTTGCCCGCTTGCCCGCTTGCCTGTTTTCCCGATTGCCCGCTTGCCCGCTTGCCCGCTGTAGTTTCAAGGTATTGATGTTTATTATAGCTCGATGCTTGAAAATCATTTATTAAGTTAATCTTATATAAAAGATGAGACCTTACGACCTAAGAGAAGTTAGTTTCGATTTAATTTTAATTCTAACATTCTCTTTGGCGACACGTTTAAGTGATATTTTATTTATAGCTTGCCCGATTGCCCGCTTGCCCGCTTGCCTGCTTGCCCGCTTGCCTGCTTGCCCGCTTGCCTGCTTGCCCGCTTGCCTGCTTGCCTGCTTGTCTGCTTGCCTGCTTGTCTGCTTGCCTGCTTGCCTGCTTGCCTGCTTGCCCGCTTGCCCGCTTGCCCACTTGCCTGTTTTCCCGATTGCCCGCTTGCCTGCTTGCCTGCTTGCCCGCTTGCCTGCTTGCCTCCTTGCCCGCTTGCCCGCTTGCCCGCTTGCCTGTTTTCCCGATTGCCCGCTTGCCCGCTTGCCCGCTGTAGTTTCAAGGTATTGATGTTTATTATAGCTCGATGCTTGAAAATCATTTATTAAGTTAATCTTATATAAAAGATGAGACCTTACGACCTAAGAGAAGTTAGTTTCGATTTAATTTTAATTCTAACATTCTCTTTGGCGACACGTTTAAGTGATATTTTATTTATAGCTTGCCCGATTGCCCGCTTGCCCGCTTGCCTGCTTGCCCGCTTGCCTGCTTGCCCGCTTGCCTGCTTGCCCGCTTGCCTGCTTGCCTGCTTGTCTGCTTGCCTGCTTGTCTGCTTGCCTGCTTGCCTGCTTGCCTGCTTGCCCGCTTGCCCGCTTGCCCACTTGCCTGTTTTCCCGATTGCCCGCTTGCCTGCTTGCCTGCTTGCCCGCTTGCCTGCTTGCCTCCTTGCCCGCTTGCCCGCTTGCCCGCTTGCCTGTTTTCCCGATTGCCCGCTTGCCCGCTTGCCCGCTGTAGTTTCAAGGTATTGATGTTTATTATAGCTCGATGCTTGAAAATCATTTATTAAGTTAATCTTATATAAAAGATGAGACCTTACGACCTAAGAGAAGTTAGTTTCGATTTAATTTTAATTCTAACATTCTCTTTGGCGACACGTTTAAGTGATATTTTATTTATAGCTTGCCCGATTGCCCGCTTGCCCGCTTGCCTGCTTGCCCGCTTGCCTGCTTGCCCGCTTGCCTGCTTGCCCGCTTGCCTGCTTGCCTGCTTGTCTGCTTGCCTGCTTGTCTGCTTGCCTGCTTGCCTGCTTGCCTGCTTGCCCGCTTGCCCGCTTGCCCACTTGCCTGTTTTCCCGATTGCCCGCTTGCCTGCTTGCCTGCTTGCCCGCTTGCCTGCTTGCCTCCTTGCCCGCTTGCCCGCTTGCCCGCTTGCCTGTTTTCCCGATTGCCCGCTTGCCCGCTTGCCCGCTGTAGTTTCAAGGTATTGATGTTTATTATAGCTCGATGCTTGAAAATCATTTATTAAGTTAATCTTATATAAAAGATGAGACCTTACGACCTAAGAGAAGTTAGTTTCGATTTAATTTTAATTCTAACATTCTCTTTGGCGACACGTTTAAGTGATATTTTATTTATAGCTTGCCCGATTGCCCGCTTGCCCGCTTGCCTGCTTGCCCGCTTGCCTGCTTGCCCGCTTGCCTGCTTGCCCGCTTGCCTGCTTGCCTGCTTGTCTGCTTGCCTGCTTGTCTGCTTGCCTGCTTGCCTGCTTGCCTGCTTGCCCGCTTGCCCGCTTGCCCACTTGCCTGTTTTCCCGATTGCCCGCTTGCCTGCTTGCCTGCTTGCCCGCTTGCCTGCTTGCCTCCTTGCCCGCTTGCCCGCTTGCCCGCTTGCCTGTTTTCCCGATTGCCCGCTTGCCCGCTTGCCCGCTGTAGTTTCAAGGTATTGATGTTTATTATAGCTCGATGCTTGAAAATCATTTATTAAGTTAATCTTATATAAAAGATGAGACCTTACGACCTAAGAGAAGTTAGTTTCGATTTAATTTTAAATGTAACATTCTCTTTGGCGACACGTTTAAGTGATATTTTATTTATAGCTTGCCCGCTTGCCTGTTTTCCCGATTGCCCGCTTGCCTGCTTGCCCGCTTGCCCGCTTGCCCGATTGCCCGCTTGCCTGCTTGCCTGCTTGCCTGCTTGCCCGCTTGCCTGCTTGCCTGCTTGCCTGCTTGCCCGCTTGCCTGCTTGCCTGCTTGCCTGCTTGCCCGCTTGCCTGCTTGCCTGCTTGCCCGCTTGCCCGCTTGCCTGCTTGCCTGCTTGCCTGCTTGCCTGCTTGCCCGCTTGCCTGCTTGCCTGCTTGCCCGCTTGCCTGCTTGCCTGCTTGCCTGCTTGCCTGCTTGCCTGCTTGCCCGCTTGCCCGCTTGCCTGTTTTCCCCATTGCCCGCTTGCCCGCTTGCCCGCTGTAGTTTCAAGGTATTGATGTTTATTATAGCTCGATGCTTGAAAATCATTTATTAAGTTAATCTTATATAAAAGATGAGACCTTACGACCTAAGAGAAGTTAGTTTCGATTTAATTTTAAATGTAACATTCTCTTTGGCGACACGTTTAAGTGATATTTTATTTATAGCTTGCCCGCTTGCCTGTTTTCCCGATTGCCCGCTTGCCTGCTTGCCCGCTTGCCCGCTTGCCCGATTGCCCGCTTGCCTGCTTGCCTGCTTGCCTGCTTGCCCGCTTGCCTGCTTGCCTGCTTGCCTGCTTGCCCGCTTGCCTGCTTGCCTGCTTGCCTGCTTGCCCGCTTGCCTGCTTGCCTGCTTGCCCGCTTGCCCGCTTGCCTGCTTGCCTGCTTGCCCGCTTGCCTGCTTGCCTGCTTGCCCGCTTGCCTGCTTGCCTGCTTGCCTGCTTGCCCGCTTGCCTGCTTGCCTGCTTGCCCGCTTGCCCGCTTGCCTGCTTGCCTGCTTGCCTGCTTGCCTGCTTGCCCGCTTGCCCGCTTGCCTGTTTTCCCCATTGCCCGCTTGCCCGCTTGCCCGCTGTAGTTTCAAGGTATTGATGTTTATTATAGCTCGATGCTTGAAAA
This sequence comes from Troides aeacus, assembly GCA_033220335.2. Taxonomy (NCBI): domain Eukaryota; kingdom Metazoa; phylum Arthropoda; class Insecta; order Lepidoptera; family Papilionidae; genus Troides; species Troides aeacus. Next base: position 8,840,273 of record CM067293.1, on the reverse strand, counting down.
TCATTTATTAAGTTAATCTTATATAAAAGATGAGACCTTACGACCTAAGAGAAGTTAGTTTCGATTTAATTTTAAATGTAACATTCTCTTTGGCGACACGTTTAAGTGATATTTTATTTATAGCTTGCCCGCCTGCCCGCCTGCCCGCCTGCCCGCCTGCCCGCCTGCCCGCCTGCCCGCCTGCCCGCCTGCCCGCCTGCCCGCCTGCCCGCCTGCCCGCCTGCCCGCCTGCCCGCCTGCCCACCTGCCCGCTTGCCAGCTTGCCTACTTGCCCTCTTGCCTGTTTTCCCACTTGCTCGTTTACCCGCTTGTCCCCTTGCTCACTTGTCCACTTGCCCGTTTGCACGCTTGCTTGCTTGCCCTCTTGCCCTCTTGCCCGCTCGCCCGCTTGCCCGCTTGCCCGCTTGCCTGCTTGCCCGCTTGCCAGCTTGCCTACTTGCCTACTTGCCCGTTTACCCTCTTGCCCACTTGCCCTCTTGCCCGTTTTCCCACTTGCTCGTTTACCCGCTTGTCCCCTTGCTCACTTGTCCACTTGCCCGTTTGCACGCTTGCTTGCTTGCCCTCTTGCCCTCTTGCCCGCTCGCCCGCTTGCCCGCTTGCCCGCTTGCCTGCTTGCCTGCTTGCCCGCTTGCCCGCTTGCCCGCTTGCCCGCTTGCCCGCTTGCCCGCTTGCCCGCTTGCCCGCTTGCCCGCTTGCCCGATTGCCCGCTTGCCTGCTTGCCTGCTTGCCTGCTTGCCCGCTTGCCTGCTTGCCTGCTTGCCTGCTTGCCCGCTTGCCTGCTTGCCTGCTTGCCCGCTTGCCTGCTTGCCTGCTTGCCTGCTTGCCTGCTTGCCCGCTTGCCTGCTTGCCTGCTTGCCCGCTTGCCTGCTTGCCTGCTTGCCTGCTTGCCTGCTTGCCTGCTTGCCTGTTTGCCTGCTTGCCCGCTTGCCCGCTTGCCTGTTTTCCCCATTGTCCGCTTGCCCGCTGTAGTTTCAAGGTATTGATGTTTATTATAGCTCGATGCTTGAAAATCATTTATTAAGTTAATCTTATATAAAAGATGAGACCTTACGACCTAAGAGAAGTTAGTTTCGATTTAATTTTAAATGTAACATTCTCTTTGGCGACACGTTTAAGTGATATTTTATTTATAGCTTGCCCGCTTGCCCGCTTGCCTGCTTGCCCGCTTGCCTGCTTGCCCGCTTGCCTGCTTGCCTGCTTGCCTGCTTGCCTGCTTGCTGGCTTGCCTGCTTGCCCGCCTGCCCGCCTGCCCGCCTGCTCGCCTGCCCGCCTGCCCGCCTGCCCGCCTGCCCGCCTGCCCGCCTGCCCGCCTGCCCGCCTGCCCGCCTGCCCGCCTGCCCGCCTGCCCGCCTGCCCGCTTGCCAGCTTGCCTACTTGCCCTCTTGCCCGTTTTCCCACTTGCTCGTTTACCCGCTTGTCCCCTTGCTCACTTGTCCACTTGCCCGTTTGCACGCTTGCTTGCTTGCCCTCTTGCCCTCTTGCCCGCTCGCCCGCTTGCCCGCTTGCCCGCTTGCCTGCTTGCCCGCTTGCCAGCTTGCCTACTTGCCTACTTGCCCGTTTACCCTCTTGCCCACTTGCCCTCTTGCCCGTTTTCCCACTTGCTCGTTTACCCGCTTGTCCCCTTGCTCACTTGTCCACTTGCCCGTTTGCACGCTTGCTTGCTTGCCCTCTTGCCCTCTTGCCCGCTCGCCCGCTTGCCCGCTTGCCCGCTTGCCTGCTTGCCTGCTTGCCCGCTTGCCCGCTTGCCCGCTTGCCCGCTTGCCCGCTTGCCCGCTTGCCCGCTTGCACGTTTGTCCGCTTGCTTGCTTGCCCGCTTGCCTACTTGCCTACTTACCCTCTTGCTCACTTGCCTACTTGCCCGTTTTCCCTCTTGCCCACTTGCCCTCTTGCTCGTATGCCCGTTTGCACGCTTGCCCGTTTTCCCGCTCACCCGCTTGCCTGCTTGCTCGTTTGCCTGCTTGCACGCTTGCCCGCTTGCTTGCTTGCCCGCTTGCCCGTTTTCCCTCTTGCCCGTTTGCCCGCTTGCCCTCTTGCCCACTAGCCCGTTTTTCCTCTTGCCCGCTTGCCCGTTTTCCCTCTTGCCCACTTGCCCGTTTTCCCTCTTGCCCGTTTTCCCTCTTGCCCGTTTGCCCGCTTGCCCGTTTGCACGTTTGCCCGCTTGCCCGTTTGCCCGCTTGCTTGCTTGCCCGCTTGCCTACTTGCCCACTTACCCTCTTGCTCACTTGCCTACTTGCCCGTTTTCCCTCTTGCCCACTTGCCCTCTTGCTCGTATGCCCGTTTGCACGCTTGCCCGCTTGCCCGCTTGCCTGCTTGCTCGCCTGCCCGCCTGCCCGCCTGCCCGCCTGCCCGCCTGCCCGCCTGCCCGCCTGCCCGCCTGCCCGCCTGCCCGCCTGCCCGCCTGCCCGCCTGCCCGCCTGCCCGCCTGCCCGCCTGCCTGCTTGCTGGCTTGCCCGCCTGCCCGCCTGCCCGCCTGCCCGCCTGCTCGTGTTTACTACCACTGCTACCACTACTACTACTATGACTACTGCTGCTGCCACTGCCACTACTACTGCTACTGTTACTAACTACTGTTACTACTACTACTACTACTGCCACTACTGCCACTACTACTACTACTGCTACTACTACTACTAGAGCTAGTGTGTAGCTACCTACTACTATTGCTACTACTACTGCTACTACTACTACTACTGTTACTACTACTACTACTGTTACTACTACTACTACTGTTACTACTACTACCACTGTTACTACTACTGTTACTACTACTACTACTGTTACTACTACTACTACTGTTACTACTACTACTGCTGTTACTACTACTACTACTGTTACTACTACTACTACTGTTACTACTACTACTACTGTTACTACTACTACTGTTACTACTACTACTACTACTACTGTTACTACTACTACTACTGTTACTACTACTACTACTGTTACTACTACTACTGTTACTACTACTACTACTACTACTGTTACTACTACGACTTCTGTTACTATTGCTACTACTACTACTACTGTTACTACTACTACTGTTACTACTACTACTACTAGAGCAACTACGAGTACTGTTACTATTGCTACTACTACTACTGCTACTATTACTACCACTGCTACTAGTACTGTTACTATAGCGCTACTACTACTACTACTACTGTTACTACTACTACTACTGTTACTACTACTACTACTGATACTACTACTGTTACTACTACTACTGTTACTACTACTACTGTTACTACTACTACTGTTACTACTACTACTGTTACTACTACTACTACTACTACTACTGTTACTACTACTACTGTTACTACTACTACTACTGCTACTACTACTACTATTGCTACTACTACTGCTACTAATAACTACTGCTACTACTACTGCTACTATTACTACTACTGTTATACTACTACTACTACTATAGCTGCTAGTAGTAGCAGTAGTCGTAGCAGTAGTAGTACTAGTAGCAGTGGTAGTAGTTGTAGCAGTAGCAGCTAAAGTAGCAGTAGTCGTAGCAGTAGTAGTAGTAGTAGCAATAGTAGTGTGTTACTACTACTGCTATGACTACTGCTAAAATAAACAGAATCATCCGCCAGATAGCTACATCCCGCGTAGCACATTCTAGTTTCTAAAATCACAGGCCGTGGATCCGGGTCCACGAGCCCAGTGTCAGATGAGCTGTAAGAGCCGCTGCAGCTTTGCCCTGTCTACATCAAGAATTAGAAAGCTCGATGCTTGAAAATCATTTATTAAGTTATCATTTTATGACACTTTACCGTGTTTAAGTCTGCTAATCTGTTTAGTTATCAATAATAAAGAGCGCGAAGTGATGTCACTGTTAGTTTAAAGAAAGTTAGGTTAAGTTAATTTAGTTTTAAGAATGCTTGTAAAATGTGTAATAGTCTATTAATAATTTAACTTTATATTCAAACTTTAATAACACTATCGAGATAGCGAAGAGACCTAACGACTATAAAGAAGGACGTTTAGCGCAGCTACGGTGTGACGGGCGGCCACGGCCGACGCGAAGGTGTTGTTTAATTCATTTCGTATAGATTGCATGTGCTCCCGTGGACTGCTAGGCCTTAGTTTATAACTATGTTAGAGATGATACATTATTATCCATAATTACTGATGAGCTGCAATCTGATGAAATTGATTTTTGTTTGGAACAGGTGAGACATTTTATATCACATTATATGATCGAAACAAAGAGGCCTAACCAAACTCATTATTGGATGCGATTCTTTGATGATAAACAGTTTAAGTACTTATCCTGTGCCGACAGTTATGGGACAGCAGTTATGCTAGCAGTGTTCATTGAGAATATGTCTAAGAATGCGAGCATCTGGCATTCGGGCTGGGTGAAGGCTCGAGAAGAAGACCTCGCTAATTACAAGGAGCTTGGTAATAATATACTTTATACAAAGAGTATCGACTCAAATCCAAGACAAAAAATCAAATCTCTACTTACAATTTATTTGATGTTTACAAACTTTGATTTGATTAAATAGTAAATAATGTTTTAAATTCGCATAAAAATTTAATAAACTTTTTGGTAGTTTCGTTTTTTATTTCAAGCTTACTAAAGTATGTATGTGAAAATGATATTTATTTATATTTTTCGACTTGTATTCTGTTAAATGTTGCACATCTATAGTTAACGATTGTTTGTTTTTAAAATGTTTATACAAAAAATTCATGGGCCAAAAAGAAAGAAACTAATAGGAATAAATCATATATCTATCAGCTGATAGACATCCAATACTGGACATAGGCTTTTTCCAAAGATTCTCACACTATTGGGTAGGGGGATTTGAGCAAACCCACCATGCTGGTCATATGACGGTTTATGTGAGCCAGATACTGATTAGTTCATTAGCAGGCTGCACCACAATCAGGTGAGGTTGGCTTGGATCTGGTGAGTGTTAGTGGTAAGCCAGTGATTCTCAAGCATCTTTTGTTGCGGCACACAAAGAAATTAAGAATTAACAATTTCAAAATTTGGCGGCACACAAAGAAAAAAATAAGCTTAAATATTATTTATGTTCTCTCTTGCCCCCGCCGCTGTGCTCGTCGCTTTACTATATTATAATCCGGCATCCGGCACTAAGAAGGAACGCGTTGCCAAACAAATAACCAAATAATTAAAAAAAAAATGTATAATTTTATTTAATAATATTAACATTATTATTCAGATAGTTGAGAATCGCTGCCCTAAGCATTGTAAAGTGTAAATATTACATAACTGCGGCCCCCCACTGTGGTTAACACAATAACGCTGCAAGGATGTGCATGTTAAGAATTTTCGTTTTTGTTATCGTAAAATGGAAAATAACGATCAAACATCTACGCTTATCTTTTACAGAACAATTCGTTATTGTTTAAACTTTTAATAAATAACCTTTATAATTCTTTATTGAGAAGCTCTATTGATATACGAAAGCAAAACGGCAGCTTTTCCCATCTATCAAAAAGCGGAATGCGGAACAGCATATCCAGGACATGTAGTCTGAAATACTAAATACATTCTTCCACGGATAGAAATAATGGGAAAAGTTAAGATCATTCACAGAAACAAGGCATGGCTGGGCAACATCAAGGAGTGGACCGAGAACAAGAGAAGAGCGCTGCGCGGCTGTTACACCTGGAGCGAGACAGGAATGGATTAACAGAACTGGTGTCCCATCTTCATTAGTTGAAGGGGCACAGGAAGAATAATAATATTGATACACAAAGTGATGATGTGTGTGACCAAAAATTGCAATTCAAAACAATTATGTTTGTGAAAGTTTTTATTTAGCTCACATATTTTAATGATTTAATTACAGAGCATCTTCTTTGCTGGTGCTTGTTCATCATCTTGATGGGATCCAGTTTGGGCTCCTCAAATTTGAATGTGGGGAATGTGGTCATGTCCACACCAGCACCGCACCACCTCCAAATTGTCTCTGGAGCTTTTCCAATTTCAGGACTTGGTTCAACGAGTCTGCCAGCACTAAAGAAAAGAAATAAAGGATGTATTAATAATAGATTTGTATCGAGTCGTGGACACAATAATAAGTCCTTTGTGGGTTTTACACATATCTGGTGGATTCTTTTATTGCAAAATTAATTATATTTTGGACTAGTTAATTTAAGATGCGTTTTTAAACCTGCTGATTATAGTGATCACTTTGTGTGTACACAGGCTCATATGGTTTTTGATGTAACTTTCAAATATATTATAATAAATGTTACTAACATATAAGTAAATGTTTTTTTAATTCTAAGAAGTAATGAGACCAGCCAAATGTTCACCCGACAGTAAGCGATACACTTTCACATAACAATGTGGTTATATTTAGGATACAATACATTGCGCTTGTCACATTGAAGATGGTGCGAGTCATTACCCCAGTATTTATACTAGCTACAGCAATCTTCAAATTGGAACAGTGATGTTTGCACAGATGATATCCAGGAAAGTGTTACTACTTAATTTTTTTTAAATTTTTACAATAGCTGTTTTGGTATAAATTTTGGTCTTAATCAAATCACTGGGGTTATGAGTTTGCAATGTAATATGAACAATGGTATGATAAATCTTTCTATATGATAGTATTTGCCTGGTTCCAAAAATAAACTTGCTAACTGTTTAACACTCATAATTGATCAAGTAACAGATTGTGTTCATAATCATCAAGTTGTATGACAATCACGAGACCATTTTTCCACAAAAATATGTTTTAAACTACATTTATTTATTAAAATCAGAAAATACTTGTACGTACGTGCTCTTTTACTTGTATTCCATGATCTTGTCAAGGAAAAGCCTATCTAGAGATAGGGTCTGAAGCCTTTTCTGCAGCTGCCAAATTCCGGGTGATCATCACTGAAGATCGGACAGCCCGAAGACCGTTTAGAAGTGAAGAAGACAGCATCTGAAATAGTTCAAACAACCTTTCTCAGTGATATATAGTTCGCGTTAGGACAATGGAATTTTATTTGAAATATTTTTTTGTTTTAATATACAACCTAACATTGAAGTACTCTTTATCCTTAAATAATATAATTACTTTTGTTAACGTTTTAATTTTCTTTTACCTCTTATTGATCACTGCAACAGAGATATGGGAACGAATTGATAATATTCGGTAATTTGACATTTTCTTTTCTGACGTACCATAGATAAATAGATAAATAATAAAACCATAGATAAATTTAAATAAGTAATAAATTATTTATTTAAAAAAAAAAAAACTCTATTTTTATGTTCACTTTCAGAACCGTGTAATATAATACAAATTAAATTGACCATAAAACTTGTGAAGGTGAATAACTAAAAATATATTGGCATAATAATGAAAGTAAATTATCAATTAATAATAGTTAAAGATAATAGGCTGGCTGTAATGTTCAATACTTTTTGCTACCTTTGTAAATTTAAAATATTTTAATAATTTTCCGCTATAAGGTGAAAAACTAGCGTCTTATAATTTTGATTTTTCGCTAAAAATAAAAGTTTTATTGTGTTACCGCTGCAAATTATTAAACAATAATGGATATTAACGACATAGAAAATATTGTTAATAGAAAAAGATTAAAAGAAAGCCTAGAAAATTTGCACAAAACTTTTTCACAGGAAGCTGCCAAAATTATAGAAGAAAAGGTATGCTATGGAGTTTTTAATAAAACGTGCGTTATTTATAAATATTTAAAACGTGGGTTGCAAATGCATTATCGTATACGAGAACAAACATTTGTATGTGCGGATAGAGGAACAACCTTGAATAACTTTAATAATGTGATCACTTGTTACTATACTAAGGTATCTCAAGACATTGCATATTGGGACTTGAAAGAGAAGTTAAAGGTAGTCGAGAACAATTATGAGCGCCTGCAGCAGAACATGGTTGAGGTGCAGACGCAGAACGAATCCATTTCAGGACAATATCAGGAGGAGCTGAGACTTCGCTCAGAAACACTTAATAAGTAAGCGAATCCTCTAAATAGCTCACACAGGTTTACTGTTGTATACAATCGATCCCGCTTAAACCGAAACAAAATCTAAATATTGTAATTACATCCTAAGTTTTTCTTCCAAGTTCCGAAAAAATTACAAAAATTGAGAAGATTACCAAAAAAAATTATTGTAATAAAATAAAATATATTATAATAAAATTATAAATGCAAAATGAAAGTCTGTTTGTGCATTATGTTTTTACTCCTGGGACTGAGTAAAAATTGTTCAGAGAATATTGGATAAATAAAATTACAGAAAGATAAACATTGTTATCGCAAAAGATTAGTTTTAATTTAGGATATGAAAACTTGTACAGAGATGTAATAAATATTGCATATTGCTTACACTGAATTCTATATGGTTGATATTGTTGGCAGAGTCAACACCGCGCACATATTTTAATATTATATAATCTTAGAATAACTGACTGATGTATATATTATATTTTAGCTTTTTTATAACCACTGATCATATTTCTAGTAACGCAGGATCGATTTTTGAGGAGGCCTGTGTCCAGCAGTGGACTTCTATTGTCTGATGGTGATCATCATTTTCAAGGAGCACTTCAGAGAGTGCTCCGTGACCTACTTCGCCAAGGCGGCAACTCATCCCAACCCTCTGGTGGCCAGCGCGGCCAACTACGCGCTACCTCCGAATCCCAGGACGAAAAAGCGCAGACCGCGGCACGCGCTTATTCCGACATCCCAAGGGGTCCCGCAAACCACACACACGCCCACAGTCACCGACAGCACCGACGTCACCACACACACTTCGGACACTACCAACACGCTCCGAATATCAGCATCACGCCGCCCTCGCTTCAGAACGCGGCGCCGCAGCTACTCACACACCGCGTACACTAAGTACACCCACGACCGTGGGCGGTCCTCGCCGCCCAGAGATTACGATACAGGCGAAGGTAGTCGGAACGGGCCCGCGCCCAGTCTCAACGACCGAGTAGAATCGCCAGATAAAGCACAACAAGAACCAGACACACACAATATACAGCATCATCCGCCAGATAGCTACATCCCGCGTAGCACTTTTTAGTTTCTAAAACCTCAGGCCGTGGATCCTGGTCCACGAGCCCAGTGTCAGATGAACTGTAAGAGCAGCTGTGGCTTGCAGCCCGATCTACATCAAGAATATAGACGTTCATTTATAGCAATACGCCAGCCCTTAATTCTCCAAAAAGGGCGTGAGTTTCCGTAGGGTAGGCAATTTGCTAGTGAGGTTACAGGCTGTGCTGACGGCTCAAACACCAAACCCGTGTGCCGCCTAAGTGGTATAAAGTTCATAACGAGTCGTTATTCCTGTAATATTATTAGTCAATGACATGCCAAGAGATGTATGGTCTTCATCTATGACGTAGGTTGCCGTGGGCACTACGATGATGGCGCATACAGAGATTGCAGTACATTCTTGAAATGATATCCTCTTTAGTTTAATGTCACATAAATCGGAAAATGGCGTAAGAGATACTCTACTCTAACTAGAGTAAAATGAAATTGAATATAAAAATAAAATGAAGTAGAATGAAATTTTATTACAAAACACTCCAATATGTGTGATAGAGTACAACATCAATATGTAGTGATCTAATGACTTGTCCCTTTCATAAACAATGACTTGTCCATGTCCACTGTGAATGTCCATTACATTATGTAAAGGTAAAGGTAATAAAATAAAGCAAATTTTGGCCAATTGTCCTTATGATATATTGCAGACTGAGCAGCACCAGGGAGCTCTGTGACGTATTGGAGAACAACTGCGAGGGACTGAAGGAGACGTTATTACGCTGCAAGGCCGACCAGGCGGCGCTTTACGACGCCTATCAAATGGCCGCCTCCGTGATGAAAGATGCCAGGTGTAAATTGGAGCAAAAAGAGAAGATCAATGAGCAACTTGTTGAAAGTATGCGTGAGAAAGGTATAATAAATTGAAATTAATCTATATATCAAAAATTTTATTACACTATGTCCACTATAAACTGTCTATCGGCTGAGGATGATGTACTCTGCAAATAGCGTCTTCTAATTGTTATTTTTATTTATTCTTTCTGCTATGGCTTTCCTACCTACCTGGTGTTAAGTGGTGAGGTGATAAAGTGGACCAACCTAGAAACACACTCTTCACCATTACTGAAAACATCCATGTCACATTTATTCGGGAATACTAACGCTAATAAATTGTTCCACTCGCTAGCTGCTCTTATTAAGAATGAGTACTGTATTTAACACTGTGTCGAGTCTTTTAACAAGTTTTTTGTCGCCTATAAGCCTCTTGGAGAATCTCTCCATTAAGTCTAGTGCTGGTAGACGAGTTTTCACAGCATACCCCCAAATGTGGGACCCCACAAACGACAGGACCTCCACTTTGTATATGGTCCATTGCAGTCATCGACACATCTGCTGGTGAGCAAACCACGTAAAACATTTTCAAAAGTCACATTAAGTGGTCAGATTTGCTGGTGATCAGATCATCTTTTTACATAAGAAGTATATACCTTACGAAACTTCGAGCTTGTGTTTGAGTAGCTCAACTTGCGATTGACTTGTTGACCTGCTTGATTGACTTTTATCAATTATCTCCTCTAGAGAAATTGACAAGTGAACACCAGAACGAGATGCTGAAGTTCTTCACCGCTACCAAGCAGCAAGCAGACTCGGAATTGGCGGACGTAAGGACAAAGTTGACATCCGTGCATATTCAAAAGAACGAGCTGCTGGCCACGGTCAAAGAATTGAATACGGAGGTTGAGAAATACAAACACGAATCGATGAAGGTAATATTTAAAATTAACTAATTAAGTAATTTTTAACAAGAACTTGATGGCACATGGTTACTGCTAGTAAAAGGTCTGCTTGCGACTCTCCAAGTACTGCGATTTTGAGTGCGTTACCCATAATAAATATACCTTTAGAATCGGCTAATATACGTCCACTGCTGGACATACACCGTATATACTGCAACTTATTAAAACAGCGAAAGGCAAATTTCTCTAACTCAATTAAATCGTATTATTCGTAATTTTTTCATAACATTTTTTTATAAATTAAATATGAATGAATGGTTTCAATTGTAGAGAGAAGAGATGCTGGCCAACCTGCGAGATGAAATGAGAGTGAAAACTGAAGAGTATAACAAATATGCTTGCGAGGCTCGAAACACTATCGCCAATCAAGAGAGCGAGTGAGTTAAAACCTGTACTATAGTCAGATAGTAAAAATATATATTGTACGAGCTGTTCCTTGCCCGCTTTGCTGGCTGTAATATAAAATTAGACTGCAAATAGCAACCGTTACTTTTAAATGAAATTTGTTTAAATGAAAATGTTTATAAAAGTTAATTAGAAAAAAAAACTTTATATGCTTTATACAAATATAATATATATACAATAGGCACGATTCAACATTTTGTGTACTACTAGATAGGTTTCCGTCGGATATAGTGCGTGTATTCTTGAAGGTCACCGGGGCGCCTATTCCTGATACCAAATAATAGTTTGCAGATTTTTCTGTTCCGATATGACTATTGTCTAATGACTAAGATAATGAGACCCATCAAAGTAAGTAATACCCTCTTATGTCTCACGCGATGAGTAAAATGTTGTGCTATTTAACCATTCTAAATAGCGGCATATTGTCATGGGCTTAGGTATAACTTACCATTAGCCACGTAGTTTCGGTCTAAGTTTCGATTAAGAATAGGACTAAGGTATTCCCTGCCTGTCGTACAAGGCGACTAAAAGGGTGGGGGCTCTTAAAACGCAATAAGTAAGCCTTAGAGGGAAAGCATAGCGATGCTGTATTTGCCGTAGCACAGCGTGGATACTAAGGAAGGCTTTGCCCTTACGTGGGATGTTTTAGCCAGGGTGCAGGGGAGCACCGGTGAGTTACGTAGGAGGTTCCGGAGACCACCGAGGGGTTTTAGTGGGTAGAAGCTCCCACATAACCTTGTCCTCCCTCCATAAGCAAGGTATCTTTTAAGAAAATTTCCCCCGCCATGAAATAAAATAGTTATAACTAACCATCAAGGTAACTTTTACATAATATTAAATTCCTATATGTTTCAATCTTCAGGCTTAAAGTAGCGTCAGAGACTTGTTTATCGCTTAAGCAAGCGCTCCACTATCGAGAGCAAATCACGGGGAGCGTATGCGATGAGAAGAGCGCTTTGCAGGAGCAAATTGCAGTCTTGGAAGAGGACAATGGTAAGCTGACAGCTGATGCGGAAGTCCTGAAGACAGAGCTGAAGGTAATCGCAATCAATTACGTTTATACTCCATTGCTTCATACCGGTAAGTAAGCACAGCATGCCCTGGCTCCCTATACATGTCTAAATAAAAGTCTCAAGTTACTCAAAAGGTACATAACTACGCTTTGACTATTGTTTAATTGGTAAAATTATATTCAAGTATAAATACCACGAGGACTTCCGGTGTGGTCTGCATACCCTAACGTAAACCTTCGTTTACGTCTCCTGCTATAACTAAACTAAAGACCGGATTACAAACTTCATGGTGAATTATTTTTATTCGAAGAAGCGACCAGAGAGCGGACACAGTCACCTGATGGTAAGTGATATGTCTGATCGTAACATTGTAGCGTTTGGGATCACTGCACCAAATTGTGCTAGTCGTTTTGAAATGTAATATGTTAAGCCTCGCTACCCAAATAATATCACTAGCTATAACGTCCTTCAAACCGCAGCATAGTAATGTTTGCTCTGTACTGTTTGTCGGGTGTAATAGGAGCTGCGGGAGAACCTTGACGGTCTCTGGCCACCGAGACCTATCACTATTAAAATGATGATGATACTTGTGATAATTCTCTGTTGCCAAGGACTACCCTGGTAGTTACAAATGCAGCTCCTATTTATGTTGTTAAACAGTAATGTGTAAACTCTACCGTGTTCTAAATTACTTTGGTAGCGAGACTTAACATCTGATGTTTCAACGCGACTAGCACAATGCGATGGTGTGTGTCTCATCATCATCACCATTAGCCGATAGACGTCCACTGCTGGACATAGGCCTCTCCCAAAGATCTCCTCTCCTCACATCAATCGGTCACGCGTCGCTCGCATCCAGTAGGTTCCGTATGTACCATATATCATATCATCATTGGTGGTGTATACACATACCATAAACCTAAATTGCATCACGTTGATATGAGCAGACGTGTTACTTAACATCAGATGTCCTTTGTTGGATAAATGCGCCGTTTTGTTGTGACCTCCATAGATTAGGTAGTAATGAAAAATAGTTAAACGGTGTAGAATTTTATATAGGACTCTCGCAAAGTTCTCATTTTTACGTAAAGATATGAAAAATATGCAACGCAAGCTAGTGACGAATTACAGCATATTGAATATTCATCATCGTCATCAGCCGTTAGTCGTCGACTGCTGGACATAGGCCTCCCTCAAATCTGATCTGTACATCAATCGGTCTTGCGCTGCCAACGGCTTCATGCGACGTGACCGCTGGGCACAAGGGGCTGTCGTTTGCACCCTATTTCAGTCGGTGGGAGCCAGGGCCTCGTTTATTAATTAATACGGTGCACCACGAGTAGGTGAGGTTGGCTTCGATCTCGTGATTTGTGCGGGATTCCTCACACTCCTATTAATTATTAAAAAAAAATGAAAAATTTTATTCTCTGTGATACTTTGTGTTTTCAAAAGTTTCGCGTTATTCAACAATTGATGTCCATCATTTTTTTTTTATATTTTTTATTACTTTCATAACAAATATAAGTCAAAGTCTATTAATAAGGTTATGATGATGGTTCAGATTAATGAGTTTTTTTTTAGAATATAAGTACTGTCAAAGCAAATATCGATCAAGAGTTACAATCAATGACCGACGAGAAGAATCGCATGCAGAATGAAATATTTGTCTACATTCAAGTAAAAAAAATTTAATTAGTCATTATTATTATTATTTTTTTATTTGTCCAATCGATGAGATGTTTACTTGAACGTACGTGAAATATATACCTATGACACCGTAACGCTAATTAAAATTATATACACAGCCACAGAACTGGTACTGGTGGTAGGTCTCTGTTGCGGGAGAATGTCTAGGTGGGTACCACCGCAGCGCCTATTTCTACCGCTAAAGAAGTGTATGCAAACATTACTGTGTTTCGGTTGGAAGGGCTCTATAGCTAGTGGAATTACTGGAGTAACGAGGCTCATCATTTAAAGTCTCAGACGAGTAGCGTAATGTGGTGCAGTATGTATCATTCTAACTAGCGCCACTTTGTTAAAGGTAAACGTCGCGCTCGTCTTGTCTCTTTGTTGAATAAAAAAAATTAGAATAAATATTGTCGCCCAAGCTATAAGAGATAAAGGTCTCTCTCTAACACGTAACTATTGCTTTTAAGGAAAAGTCCGATGTCGCGTCGGAACTGAATCGCCTCAAGGATGATTTAGAGGCCAAGCGCGTCGCAATAGAGAAATTATTGGAGCAAGAGAATACCTTGAAAACTTACAGGTATTTAAAAAGAAACTTCGCATACAAATTATTCATTCTGAAGAACGAAGACGCTTCTATGGAAAGGTATACGTATTAGTAATTGTAGTGAATGATCATCATGTGTCTGACGATATCGCAAGAAATCTCTGTATGTAGGTACCATTACTTTGATTTAGGAAGCTGATGTTCAATAGATAGATATAGGCTAGTCCTGTAGTCTCGAGCTATTTAGAATAGGACTAAGGTATTCCCCGCCTGTTGTACAATGCAACTAAAAGGGTCTTCGGGTTCGTGGGAATTCAGAGCTCAATGAGCGAGCCTTAGGAGGACGGCACATGCATGGTGGACTTGTATTTGCTGTAGCGCAGCGTGGGTGTTAAAGAGGGCTTTGCCCTTCCGTGGGATGTTTTAGTCAGAGTGCAAGGGGGCACCGGTACGTGCTGTAGGAGATCCCGGAGCTCCACCTAATGCACTGACGGAGACCACCGAGGGTGTTTTAATAGGTAGAAGCCTCACATAACCTTGTCTTCTCCTCAGAAGCAAGGTATATCTTTTAAGAAGATTTCCTCGGTGACGCAAAAAACCTAGCTATAGGCTGAAATGATGATGGTAATGGCAATTTTTTGGTTTGAAAGTTCTTTTGATATCATATAATTTATTTTGAAATATGTGCAGCTATAACCAAGTTGATGAGAAAGACTAATTTGGACACCGCTTTATATGCAATAAATTAAATACAAATCCATGCAGGTAGACTTTGTAAATCAGCCGTCGTTAAAGTATTGCTATATTTGTTGCCAACATAAATAAACGCTTCGTGTCCACGGCCTCGCCACATCATATAAATTTGAGGTCAAGAGTTTGCCAAAAACAGTAACGGCAATTCTAAATATCGTCACTCATTGTCTGTTTATTTATAATACGTTTAATTATGACTGTAAATGTACTGGGAAATAATATGCTCTCACCAACCCGCATTGGGCCAGCGTCAAATGGCCCAAATCCCTCATATGAACCCCTAGCTGATCGATCTGGAAATCTTTGAGGGAGGCCTATTTCCTACAGTAGACATCTGGCGGCTGATAATGATGATGATGATGATGGTTTGTTTATTTACAGTGACAAGCATTATTAAACAAACAGTTCTGTGTTCAGTTTCGTTTATATCCACTATTAGGACTAGGGACTCCACACATTCCAAAGATCTTCACACCAATCGGTCCTGGGTTCTGTAATTATACTCATATATCCCATTTTAAATTTAACGCTTTATTTACCCCTAATATAAACTGTATTTAGGGAAGATGCGGAGGCCAAAATAAAAAATATGCAAACCGAACTGCAAGATAAAGATAAAGATATTGAATCGAAAACAAATGCAATAAATATTCTCATGACCGAAGTGAAGATGGGCACTGACGCCAGGCACAAGCTTGAAGGCGTCGTGCAGAAGCTGAAAAAGGAGATCGGACAAAAGAAGAACGATGGAAAGGAGAAGGAGAGGGAGCTGAGGCAACGAATCGAGCAGCTAGAGGCTACCATCAAGGTGAGACAAGCAACATTAACAGCAACAACAATATCACTTAAACTTCAAGGGCGTAGACGTGGTGGTGGGTGATATAAGGATCGACCGGTGGGGTATATGTTCAGTTGCTGAGCAACAGAAGCTTGCTTACAGCTGAGCCAGCTATAGAGACATCTTTCTCTATAGCTGGCTCAGCTGTAAAGATGTGGTCTAATTTTTCTCCATACTGATTCAAGAATTAGAAGACCCACAAAAGTAACTAAAATTATTCAGAAGATTAGTAAGGTAAAGTAGTAATGGGTGAGAGCGATCATTCTGTAATCATAAGTAATGTGCAAATATTACTATGTTCCGGTATGATGGTAGTTGGTGAAATTACTGGGGTAAGGAGGCTTGACATCTTATGTCTTAAGTCAACGATCACAATGTGTTGCAGTATATATCGCCATGACTATGATCGCGCTGTTGTGAACGGATGTATAACTTAACATCAAATGGGTGTTCAGCTCGTCTCTAAGTTTCATTTCAGACATTGTTGTTAGTGTCAGTAAACGGCAAAGTCATTTTCAATCAACCGATTTAAGTCAAGTCACTAATTATGAACTAACCTCTTGTAGGAAAGAGAGGCCGAGCATATTTTACCTTAATTCTAGAGGCGGAGCTCGATAAGGTTTGGTAAAATGATAGACATAAAAAGGAAAAATACACATATAATAATGTACATACGACTAGACAGCAATGGAATGGCTATGCTCGCTCGATGTTCCCGTGCATTATCGAATCAGAAATGAGGAAATCCGCAGGAGAACTAAATTCACAGACATAGTCTAAAAGGTTTCTAGCCTCAAATTGCAATGGGTAGGACACATCGCTCGAAGGACTGACAGCCGATGGGGCACTGCTCTCTTCGAATGGCGACCGCGTACCGGTAGACGTAGTCTTGGCAGGCCCCCTACCATGTGGTCCGACGATCTCGTGAAGTAGCTGGGTGCGGGCAGCGCAGGATTGATCGACATTGATACATCTAAAAAATTAAATCAATTTCACTCCGCATTGATCCTATCGCCCACATCCGTCGCATATGAACGGTGATCGTTATATAGAAGGTCTGAATCAACGATTATGCGGAAAAAAAAGTATATACACATACCTGAACTAGCTGGCTGGCTAGCTTTCGTAGTACTTATATCCATCGTCATCATGAGCCGATAGACGTCCACTGTTGGACATAGACCTCTGCCAAGGTTGTCCACATCGATCAGTCCTTACGTCTATCGCCCGATTCTAACGCGACATGTGTGCTAATCAGATAAATTACTCACTTATTGAGACGTACCATATCTCTCACTCACTCCTCAAAGCCTCCGATTTACTCTTCACGACACGTTCGCCGATTGGTAAGCAATATACCTGATAAAATTCGTAACTCACGATGTTTACTTGGCATCTCATTACTTAGTGACATATACAACATTGATATATTTTTAACATGAATGGGTTAACGTCTTCTTCTTAAAGTGCCTCTCCAATTATTGAGGGTTGAAGATGAGCGCAGCAGTATAGTCCTGTTTGTCCCTGGTTCCGTGGAACAATTCGGACATCTCAGATATGACAGTCCATCCCTTGATATTCCTCAACCATGACTTTTTCCTTCTTCACACCTGCCCACCACACCAGCTGCAAAAGATCATATCGCCGATGACGGAGTACATGGGTTACTCGTCCTTAGTTTTGCATTATGTTAAATAATTCTGAGATGAAAGATGATGAAACATGCACATCCAGATTCTTCCAGTTCTCATATGATAACAGACAGAACATGAGGGTAGTAAGTAAGTAGACGAGTCAAGCGGATTTGCAAAAAAGCCTACTCACAAAACAAAGTCCACAGCATGTGGCCCTGGAGTCCTTCCGTTTATCAACTGCGCCACGAAAACGGTTAAAGTTATCCCGGTACACTTCGCTACATACGACACGCAATAAATAGAACGGTCAACATGTGGATTCAATGCGATGATTTCCAATGTAATAATGCTGTGTCTAGGAACGTCTTGAGAAGAAGATCCAGGACATGCGGCACTCCATCGCCAACGTCAACAAGGAGATTAACGAGCAGCCGCAAGACACACGCTTGCAAGCCGAGACGGATAACATGGCGGTCATACACTCGCCCAATCCCAAGGTACACTTCATTGTCATAAGGTATTAAGTGACAATAAGACCGCTAATGGTGGGTGCGTGGGTGCATAGTGATAGCTGCAACATAGCGATGCCGTTCTGGTAGCAAATTTACAATGATGGTAATCAAACTGCACTGCCATGAAATTGAACCGGGTACATCAGTTGGATTGGATTGGATTGGATTGGATTGGATTGGATTGGACATCAGTGTTAAAAAACCAAGTCGGTTACTGCACCGAAAAGGTATTCTTTTTTGGCACTGCGGTAGTATCTATCTAGACGGTATTGTGTAACGCCCCAGATATGCCAGTCCAGTCCATTCCCTGATATTCCTCAAGCATGACTTTTTCCTTCTCCCCACCGTTCGGTTTCCAGAGACCTACTGCAAATATGTTATTGTTTGAAAGATATTAACATATATCTTTACTTCTAAATTGGTTCAGTTCATATTGGAGAGATGGTATTTTTTATAATATAAAATAACAAATGCTATTACTGGTAGAAAACGGCTCCGCAGTCAGCGTTGACACAGAACAGGCCCGAGCCCGCGGCGCCGCGCGGACCGGACAGCATGGTGTACGACATGTTTAGCGACAGCAGCGGCGACATGATGGACGTAAGTATTTATAACTGTGAAATTTAGCTAATTAAAGTTATTGCAATAATATCATCAGTCTATAGCTGTTCACTATTGGACATAGGCCTTCTCCGATCCTTGTACAGCGACCGATGCTCTCTGTTGCGAGAGATCGTTTATACAGGTTGTGTTTGCTAGTGTGCAATCATTAATGTGTTCCGGTTTGAAAGCCGTTCGTACGTGTACCTAGTGTAATTGGGGTGATGATTCAACATCTCACGTTGTCATCGATTTCGTGATGTCGTTACTTATCTCAGGCGATTAGTGCAATGTGGTGCACTGCACTTAACGTGCGGGCGTATTATTTACTATCAAGTGAAGTTCCTGCAAGTGTCGTCGCTTAATTACATAAAAAAACGATGTCATCGAACGAGTCTGCAAGTGAAGCGCGGTGGAGACGACATGATACGATATTTGGCAAGCTTTTATCATTTAATATAAAAGCGATGCAATATTTATTTACGCTCAAGGCTAAACAGCGATTGTTTTAATTAGTAAAAGTTTATAAATCATTATTTTGTTAAATCAGTTTTATTTATTACATGAATCACCACGCTTTACTTTTACCTTCACCACGCTAGCTAACTGTATCGCATCACCATTATATCATCATTTTAAAATGATATAACACGGCACCGTGTTGTGCTCGTCGCTCTGAGATAAGACGTTAAGTCTAATTTCACTAAACATAACGAACGCCCTTCGAAACGGAATGCAGTAATCTTTGCAAACTACTATTGAGCGAAACGAAGAAACGTCGGAGGAGCAGCGGTGGAACTAATAAGGTAAAAAGGTCGCCGGCAACAGATACCTACCACCAGTCAGCCAAATACGATATTGTGTAATCCTAGAGTGATAGATTACACTAATTATATTATTACGTCCTTTACTTGCCGCAATGATGATTCTGTTGGAACGCACCAGACTGGTCTGGTGAATCGTCGGTTCGCGGCGCTCGCCCGCGGTGAGAACCCGCCGCCGTTACCGTTCAGCGCGTTCAAACGCCGCAACAATGTGGCACAAAATTATGTGAGTTGTGAAAAAAAAACCAAACAATTATAATAAAGTTGCATGCACATAGTTCTCCAGTTCTCATAGTTCTAAATCTCATTACACATTACCTCTTTAATTTCTTTACTTAATCTAGCTATACACTTGGCGGCAATAATAAAAGCTCATTGGACAGTCTCCAGCAAGATATATAATACATAGCTAGCAACGAGTAGATACTTTTCTTTATAGTTAGACGTCTTTTAAGTCACCGATTGGTTAATCTCTCTCTGTCATTCATATCACTATTCTACATTATCAAAATTCTTCATCATCCATCATCCGGTTGACGCTGATATATGTTGATGAATAGTAGACTATTGAACGCTGTTTGAAACGATTGTCTCGATTTAAATCACTCACAATTCCTTTGCAGGCTCTGTCGTCTCTTACTCAAGCCGGTAACGTCGGGAAGAGTAAAGAGCGAATTTCCTTTAAGACTAAGCGTTTGGACTCAAGAATGAAGAATAAAAAGTAGTTTTCTTCGAAGACTTATTTCATACGTGTAAAGCGTTTAATTCTTCGCTTTATGAACCAAATGTTAATGAGAAAATATTTAAAATTTAAATTAAAAAAAAAATTAATGTTACTCGCATTCATAATTTAACTGTGTCTCATTTCTCTTTCGAAAATTTGTGTTAAACTTTCATGTGTTTTGTATAAATTCTCAATAATTTATTAATTCTTGATTCTTGATAATCTGTTCTCAGGCAAAGGCGAACAAAAAAAAATATCTGTCAGTGTAATGATGATATGTTTGTTTGTTGTGTGGTGTTTACACTAAAATACTTAATTTAAAATAAAATTACAGAGACGAGTTTGTTTTATTTCATTGAAAATAAGTTGTAACAGTATAGGATAGACGGGGGGGTTGCTATGGATAGAGGCAAAATGCCGTCCGCAGGCGCCTCGGAGCTAAGAGTAAAGCTCTCCAACACCAGCAAATCTACGGTAGTAGTGTCAAGAGATTCTGAGAAGAGAAATATTCGCGAGCCATCAACAAGTGGTAGGTATATTATTGCTAAAAATCTCCTTCGTCAACAACTATTAGCTTTGCTTAATTAATATTTGACTAAAGTTAAAATCAGTTAAGTAATAGATTATTAAAAACTTACACAATTCTAAAAATTTATTAAGTACTACTTAGAAATATATTATCTAACTTAGGAGTGAAACGCAAACATGAGAGCCCAGGATTTGGAAGTCGGCTACCAAGCAAAAGGTCTAGAATAGGTTCACCTGCGGACACTGTCGGAGGAACTTCTTTAGGTGTAGAGCCTGTTGACTTGGTATCCAATGTTCTTCAAGCTTTAGATACTCACAACTCTGATGAGCTAGTGCGTATATTTGGATTTCTTACTAAAGGATTGATGTATGATTAAATCCATTACTTTAAGAACATATGGACATGGTTATGAATATAAGTATTAGCTATGGGCTTGTGGGTTAGTTATTAAGAATGGTGCCATAACTTTAATTAACATGTTTCGTTTATGGTCCAATATGAAATTTTTATATTTATTATATCTAGAAATTATCTTTCCCCAGATAAATTTACTTCATAGAGTATGACTTGATGAAAAGAGAGCAAGGTGCTGCATTTAAGAGCAAGGGCAATCAATCCTCTTGTATTTGCGTTAGCTTGTGACATGCTATATGCCGGACATAGAGACAGACAGTCTGTCAATTGGCCGGATACATTTATCAAGGTAACTTAAGAGTATTTATCTATTAAAATATAATTATGAAGTGCACTACAAAATTCTTACTTGAAAATTACTAATGTAAATGGTGTCGCATCAAAATTAGTCATTGAAACTATTACCTACCATTTATAATGTAGTTCTTTATAAATATAGTGTAGATATTGTGCAATAGAGTTATTTTAAATAAACTAAATATTTTTTATACTTATAAATATAAAGCATTTTTTTACATGACCAACATTACCCAAAGACGGAACATTGTTAGAAATGTGCATGCTCTGCTGCTATAAACAGATGTTGTTTAGTAAATTTATGTATTTACCAGGTATACGTAGAAGATGCACTGAATGAACGTTGGCGGGTGACGGTGACTGCTCACGGTGTAAATGTCTGGTTGAGAACATTGTCACCGCTTTTAGCGCTAAGCAGCCTCCATCACATCCGATTCCCGATCCCCTCGTATAAGACACTGGGTAAAACCATATCGATTAGTTCTAATTTCTACTTTAACTTTGAACAAAGAATATTGGCAATCATTGCTCATCATGTGTATCATAAATTTAAGGATTAAAGATTGCACTTCTTTCAGTAGAGATTCCCTCGTAGACTTAGTATTCTATTCTTTTTTTATATATTTGTGATAACTTCAAATAATGTTTGTGTTTGTCTGTAATCATGTGTGTGAAGAGCATTAAAGCAGCTTTTTGTGCAGCAGTGAACTTGTGCTAGTTAATAATGATATTTGTTTTTAATATAAAATGTCCGAAAAGAATTGTTTTAAATGACTTGGAGCAATTTATAACTGTTGTAAAATATTCTCTGCGAGTTCTTCTTTATAATTTTAATTTGATTAGGTACACTCTCACCATCAGGGTCCGGGTCACCTCTAATGGGCTCCGATGAAGATAACGACAACACTGAACTTGAGTACTCTGTCTTCCCGAGGTACGTCACTCTATATTTTAAACTTTGACCCAAGTAAAATATATAAAGGTCTTAAATATAAATAAAGGTCTTTACTTCATTCTCTTTAATTTACAGATATGCCACTAGTTATGAAACAGTTGAGGCTCTTGTGTTAGAAGCAATCGAAGAACAGATCCAACGACGGCTGTTATCGGCAAAGGGTTTTTGAAGCTTTTATCTGCCTGCCACTAGTGGCTTTCCAGAGGTAAGGTATTGTTGATCCCTAAGTGGAAAAGACGTACAGTATTATAATTAGCAATATATTAAATATGAAGAGTCACCGCAGAGCCCATACTTACAGCCTGATAGTCAAACAATCAATAGCAAATTTACATCTGCACTGTTTTATATAACAGTTAACAGACCGAAACTACTACGGAATGCTGGTCAACACGTCGAAGTGCGTATTAGGCGCATCCGAAGTAACGTTTTTAGGGTATTCCATCTCAGCTCATGGAACCCTTGAATACAAAAGTCCAGGCAATTAAGGAATTCTCTTTACCTAAAAACGTTAAAGAACTCAGGAGGTTCCTTGGAATGGTTAATTTTTATCGCAATTTCCTACCCCAAGCCGCATCAATCCTATTACCGCTTAACGCACTTTTAGTTGGTACTACTATGGTGGTACTACTGGATCCTCACCAATAAGTCTGTCTGGAGAAGCAATGAAAGCCTTGATCAGTGTAAGGAAAGCTTGTGCAACGTTGCGCTACTAGCGCACCCTGACTGTAATGCTAAACTCGCACTGGTGACTGACGCATCAAATAAAGCACTAGTTGCAGTACTACAACAGCTTAAGGACAACGCATGGCAGCCGCTGGCATTTTTCTCTCAGAAATTGAGCACTCCCTCAAAAAAAAATACTCGCATTATGATCGTGAATCATTAGCGACATATAAAGCCATAAAATATTTCAGGCACATGCTCGAAGCCAGACAATTTATCATATTAAATATTATAATATCATTTTTAAATATTGTCATCGTTTAAATATGTAACCACGTTAATAATGTTTTGTCTATTAAGGAATTTAATCTTATAAAAAAAAGTATTGTACTTACCTTAGAAATAAGTGAGGTCTTTAACTTCAAAGGGAAGATGTTAGGTAAATATTTATATTGGCAACACTGCCTGTCTGTGCATCCGCGAATAAAAATATTATATACACGGAGCTCATGTCCTTTTATTCCAAAATACACCTACACAACCCGGCCAGCCTACTACTTCATACCATACTCGATATTGGGTTCTCATACTGCAGCTTGTTGGTTAGCAGCATGACCTTTGTTTTGTGAGGTGCGAACCTAAGCTATCATGTGAAAACTAGTGAACGTATCGTCATGGGAATATGAGCCTTCGACGCTAAATAATTTGTAGATCATTTTATTTCTAATTATCTTTATCAATCAATCCAATCCAATCAGCCGGAAGACGTCCACTGCTGGACAAAGGCCTCCCCCCAAAGATTTCCACTCAGACCGGTCCTGGGCCACCCGCATCCAATGGTTGCCAGCGACCTTGACCAGGTCGTCGGTCCACCTTGTGGGGGGCCTGCCCACGCTACGTCTTTTTTAATTATCTTTAATAACCATTTAAATTCCATATTATTTATGCAATTGCTATAGAAAGCCATTTGCGGTTATAGTTTAAAGAAAGAAAGAAAATACATGTGCAATTAAACAAAACAACAATAAAGAAACAAAACCATACAAAATCATCATCGCAATACATTAAATAATCGCAACGCGCGCCGTGTCGACGCGGAGGCCGCTCGGCGGGGGTGTTGCCGCGCCGCTACTATCATAAAGTGCGTGATAGTCAGTATTCACTCTTTTACTAAAGAAATCAGATGTGGCGATAGAAAATGTAAATCCTGCACAAATATGAAATAACATTATGCATACAATTTCTATATATGCTTCATAGGAACTTCGCGTCGCTGTGCGTGTTGTATACTTTTGGGCCACAATTGTGTTCTGTATTCCTATTCATTTAACCTACAATAATGTCCGCTACGACTTATTGGCTGCGAAATACTAAAGCACATCAAGACACTGTTGATAATTATGAAGCGATAAAATAACGAGATATTTTAATATTTTTTATACAAAGAGCTCTATAATATGGGTAAATATTATACAATATTTTTTAGTATTCATCCTACTGTTCTGGTGGATGGGACTATTCACCGTCTACTTCTTCGGGTGGAGCAAATCCCTCCTCTGTTGCGTATAAGATATCCATTATTTTACCTATGATCGGAGCATTTTCTTGCTCCTCGTTCTCTTGGCAAATCACTTCAATGCCCTGAAGTTTACCAAGGTAGAAATCCCTCTCCTTTTCCAATCCATCAATTAATGCCAATTCATTTACCGGATGGTTTACCTCATCAATTGCTTTAGAGTCTCCCTTGGCATTTTGATTCAATCTTGCCATGTTCGCTGGAGTCGAACGCACTGTGCTTTTAGTCTTGACAATTGTTTGGGATTTAGCTGCGACTTTTGCGATGGCCGCCGCTGGTTTCTTAACATTACTGGCTCCAGGCGTCGACGAGCTTCCGTACCCCATGGGCAAGCCTTCGCGTTGCGCGACTGCGTCATACTCGGTGCCCGTATAATTGGCATCGAAAAATTTTTTGAACCATTGTAAAAACTCAAAGTTATCTTGGAAACGACCCTTCACCAGTTTGTCAACGGGAACTATCTTATCGACACCCATTTTTTTGAAAGCAGCCTGTAATATTTTGAAGTTTTGTATATATTCATATTCCAAATGAGTCATGAATTTGATTCGCTTAAGAGGCACACTACCAGAAAATAGCATGTCCATGAACTGGCAATAAGCGGCACCAGTACACAGCACCTCAATCTTGGCGAAATTTGACTGCATGCAGTCATTGACCCATGCCAACATATCATGCCGTGATAGATTCTCTGAGGTTACATTTGTTGAAAATACGTTCACTGCCATTTTTACAATTCAAAATTGCTCAAGCAAGCAAAGACCAATATTTCGTAAAGCTGTGTAGCTTCTTTACTTTATTTTACACAATGTATTTTAAAAACGTTAATTTTTGTTTTTTGTCCTTTTTAGATTCTTGAACATTCACTGTGACGTATTGAAGTATTTTCAAAAGAATAAAACGTTGCGAACTCTGAACGCTCTCCAGCCAGCAAAGCGGACGTGAAACAGGTAGCAATATTGGTATATTGGTTTGTATTGTAAATAAAAAATTAAACATTTCCGATACAAACTTCAAATTTTCGTAAGCGTTAAAATTATACTAAGTAATAAACATTGTTTTGTTTCTTTTTAAAAAATCAAGTTTTAATTTCAATGTACAATCTCTACCTGCATTCGATGTCGACAAAAAAATCGATAATATTCGCATCATTATCTTTTAAACATCGATATTAATGCGCATCACTATTTTCGACAGTCGCGGCTTGTTTTGACGTTGGTACCAGATCATACAGGTATATTTAGCTGGAATCTACATGCAAAAAACCAATACATAAAAGAAAAAATTCTTATACAAAAGCCGGAGACACATGACCAAGCGGTTCAATAAGCCAGCCAAGCAGTTGGAGACGACCAGGCAACAAGCTAAATTATTGGAAGAAACTTCATTCATCGGGCAGGTCCAGTCTAATTCCAGTTACAGAAAACAGAGGCAGTCAACTAGTACTTCACATGCAAGAGATCTATATCTATATATAAAATGTAAAAATTGTGGCAAATATAATCATTTTGCAGTAGCGTGTAAGAATAAAAATGTCCATTTTGTAGAAACTGAAGGTCATAGTCCCAATATCGACACAAATAATAGGCTATATGCGGGACCGATTCAATAATGTAAATAAAGAGTTGTGGCAGGTAAATTTATTAATAAATAATAATAATGTTACTTTTCTAATAGACACAGGTTACACCGATACTAATATATTGAATTTAAAAACTTTTCATCGGTTAGGATGTCCCTTAGACAGTATATCAAAGAGTATTCACAAATTATCGTCATACAGTGGTGAAATAATAACCACAGTAGGTCAATGTACTTTAAAAGTATAAGGTTGTCAAATATCTCCCGCTTTTTTGCTCTTTATTCAATGCTTTATAAAAAGTGTTACAGTGATCGGATTTAGTTCAAATATGCGCCGTTTTGTTCGATAATCTGTTTCCATCTAGACGACAACTTCATAATACCTCCCTCGTAGAAGCCCTCCTCCTTATTTGCGAAGAACTCGGACAGCCACTTTTCACAAGCCTCTTTTGAGTTCAACTTTACACCACCATGGGCGTTCACCATGGACAGGAACAGGTGGTAATCACTTGGCGCTATGTCCGGGCTATATGGTGGATGCGATAAAACCTCCCATCCGAGCTCCCGTAGCTTCTGACGAGTCATCAACGAAGTGTGTGGTCTGGCGTTGTCCTGGTGGAACACTACACCCTTCCTGTTGGCCAATTCTGGACGCTTCTGGTCGATCGCCTGCTTCAAGCGGTCCAGTTGTTCGCAGTAGATGGTATAATTAAGCGTCTGGCCATATGGGAGCAGCTCATAGTGGATGATTCCCTTCCAATCCCACCAAACACACAGCAAAACCTTCCTGGCCGTCAATCCCAACTTGGCCACTGTTTGGGACGATTCACCGGCCTTCGACCACGACCGCTTTCGCTTGATATTGTCGTATGTGATCCATTTTTCGTCGCCAGTCACCATCCGCTTCAAGAATGGGTCGAGTTCGTTCCGTTTCAGCAGCATATCGCAGGCGTTGATTCGGTCCAGAAGGTTTTTTTGCGTCAAGGCATGCGGCACCCAAACATCAAGCTTTTTTTTGTATCCAGCCTTCTGCAGATGGTTTAAAATGGTTTGGTGACTAACTCCCATCTCCTGGGCGATGTCACGAGATGCCACATGCCGGTCTAACTCGATGTAGTCCATGATTTGATCGGTATTTGTCGTCACAGGTCTTCTGCCGGCTGGCTTATCCATGGTGTCGTTTTCACCGGCTCTGAA
Source organism: Troides aeacus (assembly GCA_033220335.2). NCBI lineage: Eukaryota > Metazoa > Arthropoda > Insecta > Lepidoptera > Papilionidae > Troides > Troides aeacus. Next base: position 8,812,696 of record CM067293.1, on the reverse strand, counting down.
TCGTCGAAACCATTCCTCCGCGGTTTGAAGTGATAGAGTACCATCCCCCAAAACACCATTAATCTCACGGAACGTTTCTCTAGCGGATTTGCCTTTAACGAAGGAAAACTTTAAAATAGCGCAAATTTCGGCGTTAGTGAACTATATGTTTACACGTCTATAACTGTTGAACACAATATCCAAACTAATTATGCATAGCGTCGTTTTGTAGGTTATGTCAAGACCTTTCAAATTATGTATAGTATTGCCAGATACGAGCTCTGTAGCGCTTTGTACATAGCCGCGAAATTCAAAAGACAAAAAGGCGGAAGGGAGATATTTGACAACCTATTATATCACAATGCAAGCATGATAAAGTATTACTTTTCACATTGTTGATCTCTATACACAAAATATCTTAGGTGGAGATAGTTTTAAAGAGTTGAATCTAATTAAGAGGCTGTATAAAATCAATTTTGTCCCAAGTCGAATATTAGATAATTATAGTGGATCTTTTTATAGCACTAGGTTGTCTAAAAGATATGTCGAGTAGAAGAACCGACCGAATGGATGAGTTCTTTAGTCATTACTACCAAAAAAGGTGGTTCAATATGTTTAGGTATGGTGTCATTACAATTTCCTACTATAGATGAAATAAAGTCAGATCTCTCAGGTGCAACATATTTTTCAAACTTAGATGTTAATAAAGGTTACTGGATGTTGCGTCTCACAGAGGACACATCGAAGCTGTGCACAGTCATTACTCCTTTTGGGAGATACAGATATACCTGACTTCCGTTTGGTATTAGTGCTGCACCAGATATTTTTCATCGAGAAATGGTTAACAGTAAAACAGTTTAGTGATATAAATAATGTCAAGATAATAATGGACTATTTTCTAATTTTTGGAAAAGCTATACAAGAACATAATGAGGCACTTCAAAGAGTATTAAATAGGGCTCGTGAATTAAATATTAAAATGAACAAAGAAGAATCTTCAATATGTTGTACAGAAGTTAAATACTTAGGACATATCTTCAGTCAAGGAGTCAAAGTTGATCCTTCAAAAGTCATATAGTAATTATCATCATATGGTCGATTATCTTGGTTCTTTCATACTTCGGATGTCTAAAGAAAACAGTCTCCTATGATCACTTTTGTCAAATAATTGTGATTGGATTCGGTCTGAATGACATGAATCTGAATTTAATAAAATTAAGTCGCTTATAACAGACAGTCCAGTGTTAGCATATTGTGATCCCAATAAAGAAATAACATTATCAGTTGATGCATCTAAAGATGCCATTGGAGCGGTCATATTACATGACAACGAGCAAATAGCATATGCCTCAGCCTCATTAACTAAAAGTCAACAAAATTATGCTGTATTTTATTTGGTTGTATAAAGTTCCACCAGTATGTATACGGGAGACAAATTAAAGTTGAAACCGACCATGAGCCACCGATAACTATGTTTAAGAAATCATTACAGGATATGTATGTTACATATAAATCGGGCAAATATCTATATATTGCCCATCCTCGAGTGTCCCGAGCACCTCTTCCTGATAATACTTACCTGATAATCTAATTTGTCAATAAGTCAGGAAGAAAAACTTCAGGAGCTTCAATAACTAATGATCCAACATTGTCTAAAATTGTATCTTATAGTCAAAATGGTTGGCCTGAACGTAACATTTCAGTTAGTCAGGCAATTGAGCCTCAATTTTCTCTAAAGGACAAATTGCATGTAATCACAAATGATATTATATTAATGACTGATAAGATAGTAATTTCCGAAAATATGAGAGATTATGTTATAAAACGAATACACAGAGGACACTTAGGCATAAACAGTTCCATACGTCTGGCAGAATCTACAGTTTATTGGCCGCAAACGAGCAATGATATTGAAAAATATATTAACCAATGTCATACATGTCTTACTTATCGCAGAAATAATTCCAAACAACCTATTATTCATCACGATTACAAACTTTTGCCTTGGAATAAAGTAGGAATAGATTTATTTGATCTTGATAGTAAAAAGTACTTAATTGTAGTTGATTATTTTTATTTCTCAAAATATGTTGAAATAGCCCTATTACATAGTAGCTAAAACTGTATATCAGTCATAACTCAATTGAAGTCAATTTTCTCTAGACATAGCATACCTGAAACTGTGATTAGTGATAATGGTCCACCTTTTAATTCCAAAGAGTTTCATTTATTTACAATCTATTAGAATATCAATCGCTCAAATGAAGCTCGAAGGAAGAACAATTGGTACAGGTGAGCATATATTGAATAAATGTAAAGAAGACAATACCGATCCTCGTATTGTAATGTTTATGTACAGGAATACACCAAAACAAAGTAGTTATTCTCCATCATAACTATGTATAAATAATACCCGTCGCAGACACTCAATTATCTATCACCTTCACTAGCCGATATTAAAACTTTATCTAAGAGTATTAAAAAGCAGAAAGATTATTCAACATTTTATTATATAATAAACACACAAAACAACTGTCAGATTTACAAGCTGGTGATAAAATATATTTCAAACACAAGCCCGATAGTTCATCGCTTCCAGATAGGATAAAACAAGTAGAAAACGAACGCCGTAGCTATACTGTTCAGTCCCAGAGAAGGAATATTTAGGAGAAATGGTGAGCATATATTATACTAAAACCTGTAGTCCCAGTCTCGAAGAACACTGTGATACTTGAAAAAGTAGAGGAGATTAGTCAATCACCTAAAACAACACGTTACGGAGGTATTGTTAGACCTCCTCAACGCTTTTATAATAAATAGTTGTGTTCTTTAATCATAAGATATTAAATTAAGTATTGTTTGTTATCAATTGTAATGTGTGTCAACTGTCAGTGACATTTCATATTACGTCAAGGTGGAATATTGTCATCGTTTAAAAATGTCTACGTCCACATTAATGTCTTGGCTAATGAGGAATTTAGTAGTATTTATAATAAAAGTATTGTACTTACCTTAGAAATAAGTGTGGTCTTTAACTTCAAAGGGAAGATGTTAGATGAATGTATTTATATTGGCAACACTGCCTGTTTGTGCATCCGCCATTAAAGATATTATATACACGGAGCTCATGTCCTTTTAATCCAAAATACACCTACACGCTACAACCCGGCCAGCCTACTATTTCATACCATACTCAATATTGGGTTCTCATACTGCAGCTTGTTGGTTAGCACCGTGACTTTTGTTTTGTGAGGTGCGAACCTAAGCTTGTTTCTGGCCGAAGAAGGGGTGTGCTGTGTTCCGGTGTGCCCCTACAATGGTGGTAAGGAGGCTTCTTCCCTCCTTGCCGAGGTGGGGTTGCGGTCAGATGCAGCCAGCGCTGGCAAAGTCGCGGATTCAGCTGCTTCCCGCAGCCTTCACCAGACCGTCAGACCACCTGGTGAGGGCCCTGCCAACACTACGTCTACCGGTACGCGGTCGCGATTCGAGGACCTTAATGCCCCAATGGCTGTCAGTTCTTCGAGCGATATGTCCTGCCCATTGCCATTTGAGGTTAGCAATCTTTTATACATAAAATAATTGATTTTGGATAAAGCAGTGCACGCGTATATTGGCCGATGATGATGATGAAATGAAGAATTTCTTTTGTTCTTTCAACAACATCGTCATCGTCGCCATGAGGGCAATGGGGAGGAGGACGATGGGGTTGTGGAGTGCAGTGTCGTAGTAACGCGTACACGTGTGTGCTGTGTGCGGGCTGTGCGCCGCCCGCCCCACCACCACATCCAGAAGAAGCTGCCACCTCCGGAGGGTGAGCGCACGCGCGCACGAGTTGATCCTGTTGTTATATCTGTATGTTGTTAATTCAGTTAAATTGCTTTATAATTATGATTACATAATTTTTGGCTTTTTAGTATGTAGTATATACAAAAATCTGTATATATAATGAAAATAAGTTCGTTTGTTCGATGTTCACCTATCACGTGAAAACTAGTGAACGTATCGTCATGGGAATACGACCCTTCGACGCAAAATAATTTGTAGATTTTTTTTTTATTTCTTATTATCTTTAATAAACATTTAAATTCCATATTATTTATAGGATTGCTATAGAAAGCCATTTGCGGTTATAGTTGAAAGAAAAGAAGAGAATATGTTTTTATCGACACTTGACCGCTTGATTATACATGTGCAATTAAACAAAACAACAATAAAGAAAAAACCATACAAAAGTTATCATAATATATTTATTAAAGAAATGTGGCGATAAGAAAATGTAAATCCTTCACAAATTATAAATAACATTATACATATAATTTCTATATATGCTTCATAAGAACTTCGCGTCGCTGTGCACGTTGTAGACTTTTGGGCCACATCTCCTATTCATTTAACCTACAATAATGTCCGCTACGACTTATTGGCTGCGAAATACTAAAGCACATCAAGACACTGTTGATAATTATGAAGCGATAAAATGTCGAGATTTTTTTTATACAAAGGGCTCTATAATATGCGTAAATATTATACAATACTTTTCACTATTCATCCTACTGTTCTGGTGGATGGGGCTTGTCAGCGTCTATTTCTTCGGGCGGAGCAAATCCCTCCTCTGTTGCGTATAATATATCCAATATTTTACGTATGATCGGTGCGTTTTCTTGCTCCTCGATCTCTTGGCAAATCACTTCAATGTCCCGAAGTTTACCAAAGTAGAAATCCCTCTCCTTTTCCAATCCATCGATTGATGCTTTTAATTCATTTACCGCATGGTTTAGCTCATCAATTGTTTTAGAGTCTCCCTTAGGGTATTGTACTAATCTTGCCACGTTCGCTGAAGTCGAACTCACTGTGCTCTTATTCTTGACAATGGTTTGGGGTCTAGATGCGACTGTCGCGATGGCCACCGCTGGTTTCTTAACATTGCTGGCCCGAGGCGCCGACGAGCATCCGTGCCCCATGGGCAAACCTTCGCGTTGCGCGACTGCGTCATACTCGGTGCCCCCATAATTGGCATCGAAAAATTTTTTGAACCATTGTAAAAACTCAAAGTTGTCTTGGAAACGACCCTTCACCAGTTTGTCAACGGGAACTATCTTATCGACACCCATTTTTTTGAAAGCAGCCTGTAATATTTTGAAGTTTTGTATGTATTCATGTTCCAAATGAGTCTTGAATTTGATTCGCTTAACAGGCACACTACCAGGAAATAGCATGTCCATGAACTGGCAATAAGCGGCACCAGTACACAGCTCCTCAATTTTCGCAAAATTTGACTGCATGCAGTCATTGACCCATGCTAACATATCATGCCGTGATAGATTCTCTGAGGTTACATTTGTTGAATATACGTTCACTGCCATTTTTAAAACTCAAAATAGCTCAAGCAAGCAAAGACCAATATTTCGTAAGCAACACTCTTTACTTTATTTTAAACAATGTGACCATCTAAAAACGTTGATTTTACTCTTAAATTTTTCCAGACTATATATATATATATATATATCTATTCTAGAACATGTATAATTCAATTCACTGTGACGTATTGAAGTGTTTTTAAAAGAATAAATCGTTGCGAACTCTAAACACTCTCCGGCCAGCAAAGCGGATGGGAAACAGGCAGTTTATATATATACATATATATATATAAATATAAATATAAATATACACGGATATATGTTAAGTTTAACTTGTCGATACGAGAGATAGATAAGAGTTTAAGGTTTCACTGAAGCTGTTTGAACTGTTTTTTTTATAATAAAGTTGAAATAAATTTTTTCACTATTTTACAAGACACGATATTTTTACTAACATTCTTTTTTTACTAAGGCGATATGTTACATGCCTGCATACACATACTTCACAGAAACTGATTCCTGTGTAGTTTCATTTTTTTTGCGTCTTTTGGAAAATTTTAATCATGCCCGGTACTCATCGTACTTGTGTGGTGTGTGGTATCAAAGAAAGACAAACTGAAAAACGGATTTTCACAAGGTTTTGAGATATTCAACTTTATTTTTTACTATTGTAAAAAATAAATTTTTAAAAATTTACTCTAGAAATGGAAATGGAAACAAATCGATTTTTATTTATCACATAGATGTTCAAAACCTTGTTCATTATAACATTATAAAATAATGTTGAAAATCTCTATATGTATACGTATCGTACCTTGCTTGAAATGAAGTAAATATTGGTTTGTATTGTAAAATAAAAATTAAACATTTCCGATACAAACTTCAAATTTTTGTAAGCGTTAAAATTTCATTAAAATTATACTAAGTAATAAAACATTGTTTTATTTCGTTTTAAAAAATCAAGTTTTAATTTATATGTGCAATCTCTACCTGCCTTCGATACCGACAAAAAAATCGATAATATTCGCTACATTATCTATTCAACATCGATATTAATGCCCATCACTATCTTTGACAGTGGCAGGATTTTTGTAGTCGCGGTTTGTTTTGATGTTGGTACCAGATCGGATCGGATCGGAGATTCATTGGAATATGACTTAATTACAGGTATATTTAGCTGGAATCTACATGCAAAAAACCAATACATAAAAGAAAAAATTCTTATACAAAAACCCGGAGACACTTGACCAAGCTGTTCAATTAGCCAGCCAAGCAGTTGGAGACGACCAGGCAACAAGCTAAATTATTGGAAGAAACTTCATTCATCGGGCAGGTCCAGTCTAATTCCAGTTACAGAAAACAGAGGCAGTCAACTAGTACTTCACATGCAAGAGATCTATATCTATATATAAAATGTAAAAATTGTGGCAAATATAATCATTTTGCAGTAGCGTGTAAGAATAAAAATGTCCATTTTGTAGAAACTGAAGGTCATAGTCCCAATATCGACACAAATAATAGGCTATATGCGGGACCGATTCAATAATGTAAATAAAGAGTTGTGGCAGGTAAATTTATTAATAAATAGTAATAATGTTACTTTTCTAATAGACACAGGTTACACCGATACTAATATATTGAATTTAAAAACTTTTCATCGGTTAGGATGTCCCTTAGACAGTATATCAAAGAGTATTCACAAATTATCGTCATACAGTGGTGAAATAATAACCACAGTAGGTCAATGTACTTTAAAAGTATATCACAATGCAAGCACGATAAAGTATTACTTTTCACATTGTTGATCTCTATACACAAAATATCTTAGGTGGAGATAGTTTTAAAGAGTTGAATCTAATTAAGAGGCTGTATAAAATCAATTTTGTCCCAAGTCGAATATTAGATAATTATAGTGGATCTTTTTATAGCACTAGGTTGTCTAAAAGATATGTCGAGTAGAAGAACCGACCGAATGGATGAGTTCTTTAGTCATTACTACCAAAAAAGGTGGTTCATTATGTTTAGGTATGGTGTCATTACCAATTTCCTACTATAGATGAAATAAAGTCAGATCTCTCAGGTGCAAAATATTTTTCAAACTTAGATGCTAATAAAGGTTACTGGATGTTGCGCATCACAGAGGACACATCGAAGCTGTGCACAGTCATTACTCCTTTTGGGAGATACAGATATACCTGACTTCCGTTTGGTATTAGTGCTGCACCAGATATTTTTCATCGAGAAATGGTTAACAGTAAAACAGTTTAGTAATGTCAAGATAATAATGGACTATTTTCTAATTTTTGGAAAAGCTATACAAGAACATAATGAGGCACTTCAAAGAGTATTAAATAGGGCTCGTGAATTAAATATTAAAATGAACAAAGAAGAATCTTCAATATGTTGTACAGAAGTTAAATACTTAGGACATAGACATGACAACGAGCAAATAGCATATGCCTCAGCCTCATTAACTAAAAGTCAACAAAATTATGCTGTATTTTATTTGGTTGTATAAAGTTCCACCAGTATGTATACGGGAGACAAATTAAAGTTGAAACCGACCATGAGCCACCGATAACTATGTTTAAGAAATCATTACAGGATATGTATGTTACATATAAATCGGGCAAATATCTATATATTGCCCATCCTCGAGTGTCCCGAGCACCTCTTCCTGATAATCTAATTTGTCAATAAGTCAAGAAGAAAAACTTCAGGAGCTTCAATAACTAATGATCCAACATTGTCTAAAATTGTATCTTATAGTCAAAATGGTTGGCCTGAACGTAACATTTCAGTTAGTCAGGCAATTGAGCCTCAATTTTCTCTAAAGGACAAATTGCATGTAATCACAAATGATATTATATTAATGACTGATAAGATAGTAATTCCCGAAAATATGAGAGATTATGTTATAAAACGAATACACAGAGGACACTTAGGCATAAACAGTTCCATACGTCTGGCAGAATCTACAGTTTATTGGCCGCAAACGAGCAATGATATTGAAAAATATATTAACCAATGTCATACATGTCTTACTTATCGCAGAAATAATTCCAAACAACCTATTATTCATCACGATTACAAACTTTTGCCTTGGAATAAAGTAGGAATAGATTTATTTGATCTTGATAGTAAAAAGTACTTAATTGTAGTTGATTATTTTTATTTCTCAAAATATGTTGAAATAGCCCTATTACATAGTAGCTAAAACTGTATATCAGTCATAACTCAATTGAAGTCAATTTTCTCTAGACATAGCATACCTGAAACTGTGATTAGTGATAATGGTCCACCTTTTAATTCCAAAGAGTTTCATTTATTTACAATCTATTAGAATATCAATCGCTCAAATGAAGCTCGAAGGAAGAACAATTGGTACAGGTGAGCATATATTGAATAAATGTAAAGAAGACAATACCGATCCTCGTATTGTAATGTTTATGTACAGGAATACACCAAAACAAAGTAGTTATTCTCCATCATAACTATGTATAAATAATACCCGTCGCAGACACTCAATTATCTATCACCTTCACTAGCCGATATTAAAACTTTATCTAAGAGTATTAAAAAGCAGAAAGATTATTCAACATTTTATTATATAATAAACACACAAAACAACTGTCAGATTTACAAGCTGGTGATAAAATATATTTCAAACACAAGCCCGATAGTTCATCGCTTCCAGATAGGATAAAACAAGTAGAAAACGAACGCCGTAGCTATACTGTTCAGTCCCAGAGAAGGAATATTTAGGAGAAATGGTGAGCATATATTATACTAAAACCTGTAGTCCCAGTCTCGAAGAACACTGTGATACTTGAAAAAGTAGAGGAGATTAGTCAATCACCTAAAACAACACGTTACGGAGGTATTGTTAGACCTCCTCAACGCTTTTATAATAAATAGTTGTGTTCTTTAATCATAAGATATTAAATTAAGTATTGTTTGTTATCAATTGTAATGTGTGTCAACTGTCAGTGACATTTCATATTACGTCAAGGTGGAATATTGTCATCGTTTAAAAATGTCTACGTCCACATTAATGTCTTGGCTAATGAGGAATTTAGTAGTATTATTAGTAGTAGTATTGTACTTACCTTAGAAATAAGTGTGGTCTTTAACTTCAAAGGGAAGATGTTAGATGAATGTATTTATATTGGCAACACTGCCTGTTTGTGCATCCGCCATTAAAGATATTATATACACGGAGCTCATGTCCTTTTAATCCAAAATACACCTACACGCTACAACCCGGCCAGCCTACTATTTCATACCATACTCAATATTGGGTTCTCATACTGCAGCTTGTTGGTTAGCACCGTGACTTTTGTTTTGTGAGGTGCGAACCTAAGCTTGTTTCTGGCCGAAGAAGGGGTGTGCTGTGTTCCGGTGTGCCCCTACAATGGTGGTAAGGAGGCTTCTTCCCTCCTTGCCGAGGTGGGGTTGCGGTCAGATGCAGCCAGCGCTGGCAAAGTCGCGGATTCAGCTGCTTCCCGCAGCCTTCACCAGACCGTCAGACCACCTGGTGAGGGCCCTGCCAACACTACGTCTACCGGTACGCGGTCGCGATTCGAGGACCTTAATGCCCCAATGGCTGTCAGTTCTTCGAGCGATATGTCCTGCCCATTGCCATTTGAGGTTAGCAATCTTTTATACATAAAATAATTGATTTTGGATAAAGCAGTGCACGCGTATATTGGCCGATGATGATGATGAAATGAAGAATTTCTTTTGTTCTTTCAACAACATCGTCATCGTCGCCATGAGGGCAATGGGGAGGAGGACGATGGGGTTGTGGAGTGCAGTGTCGTAGTAACGCGTACACGTGTGTGCTGTGTGCGGGCTGTGCGCCGCCCGCCCCACCACCACATCCAGAAGAAGCTGCCACCTCCGGAGGGTGAGCGCACGCGCGCACGAGTTGATCCTGTTGTTATATCTGTATGTTGTTAATTCAGTTAAATTGCTTTATAATTATGATTACATAATTTTTGGCTTTTTAGTATGTAGTATATACAAAAATCTGTATATATAATGAAAATAAGTTCGTTTGTTCGATGTTCACCTATCACGTGAAAACTAGTGAACGTATCGTCATGGGAATACGACCCTTCGACGCAAAATAATTTGTAGATTTTTTTTTTATTTCTTATTATCTTTAATAAACATTTAAATTCCATATTATTTATAGGATTGCTATAGAAAGCCATTTGCGGTTATAGTTGAAAGAAAAGAAGAGAATATGTTTTTATCGACACTTGACCGCTTGATTATACATGTGCAATTAAACAAAACAACAATAAAGAAAAAACCATACAAAAGTTATCATAATATATTTATTAAAGAAATGTGGCGATAAGAAAATGTAAATCCTTCACAAATTATAAATAACATTATACATATAATTTCTATATATGCTTCATAAGAACTTCGCGTCGCTGTGCACGTTGTAGACTTTTGGGCCACATCTCCTATTCATTTAACCTACAATAATGTCCGCTACGACTTATTGGCTGCGAAATACTAAAGCACATCAAGACACTGTTGATAATTATGAAGCGATAAAATGTCGAGATTTTTTTTATACAAAGGGCTCTATAATATGCGTAAATATTATACAATACTTTTCACTATTCATCCTACTGTTCTGGTGGATGGGGCTTGTCAGCGTCTATTTCTTCGGGCGGAGCAAATCCCTCCTCTGTTGCGTATAATATATCCAATATTTTACGTATGATCGGTGCGTTTTCTTGCTCCTCGATCTCTTGGCAAATCACTTCAATGTCCCGAAGTTTACCAAAGTAGAAATCCCTCTCCTTTTCCAATCCATCGATTGATGCTTTTAATTCATTTACCGCATGGTTTAGCTCATCAATTGTTTTAGAGTCTCCCTTAGGGTATTGTACTAATCTTGCCACGTTCGCTGAAGTCGAACTCACTGTGCTCTTATTCTTGACAATGGTTTGGGGTCTAGATGCGACTGTCGCGATGGCCACCGCTGGTTTCTTAACATTGCTGGCCCGAGGCGCCGACGAGCATCCGTGCCCCATGGGCAAACCTTCGCGTTGCGCGACTGCGTCATACTCGGTGCCCCCATAATTGGCATCGAAAAATTTTTTGAACCATTGTAAAAACTCAAAGTTGTCTTGGAAACGACCCTTCACCAGTTTGTCAACGGGAACTATCTTATCGACACCCATTTTTTTGAAAGCAGCCTGTAATATTTTGAAGTTTTGTATGTATTCATGTTCCAAATGAGTCTTGAATTTGATTCGCTTAACAGGCACACTACCAGGAAATAGCATGTCCATGAACTGGCAATAAGCGGCACCAGTACACAGCTCCTCAATTTTCGCAAAATTTGACTGCATGCAGTCATTGACCCATGCTAACATATCATGCCGTGATAGATTCTCTGAGGTTACATTTGTTGAATATACGTTCACTGCCATTTTTAAAACTCAAAATAGCTCAAGCAAGCAAAGACCAATATTTCGTAAGCAACACTCTTTACTTTATTTTAAACAATGTGACCATCTAAAAACGTTGATTTTACTCTTAAATTTTTCCAGACTATATATATATATATATATATCTATTCTAGAACATGTATAATTCAATTCACTGTGACGTATTGAAGTGTTTTTAAAAGAATAAATCGTTGCGAACTCTAAACACTCTCCGGCCAGCAAAGCGGATGGGAAACAGGCAGTTTATATATATACATATATATATATAAATATAAATATAAATATACACGGATATATGTTAAGTTTAACTTGTCGATACGAGAGATAGATAAGAGTTTAAGGTTTCACTGAAGCTGTTTGAACTGTTTTTTTTATAATAAAGTTGAAATAAATTTTTTCACTATTTTACAAGACACGATATTTTTACTAACATTCTTTTTTTACTAAGGCGATATGTTACATGCCTGCATACACATACTTCACAGAAACTGATTCCTGTGTAGTTTCATTTTTTTTGCGTCTTTTGGAAAATTTTAATCATGCCCGGTACTCATCGTACTTGTGTGGTGTGTGGTATCAAAGAAAGACAAACTGAAAAACGGATTTTCACAAGGTTTTGAGATATTCAACTTTATTTTTTACTATTGTAAAAAATAAATTTTTAAAAATTTACTCTAGAAATGGAAATGGAAACAAATCGATTTTTATTTATCACATAGATGTTCAAAACCTTGTTCATTATAACATTATAAAATAATGTTGAAAATCTCTATATGTATACGTATCGTACCTTGCTTGAAATGAAGTAAATATTGGTTTGTATTGTAAAATAAAAATTAAACATTTCCGATACAAACTTCAAATTTTTGTAAGCGTTAAAATTTCATTAAAATTATACTAAGTAATAAAACATTGTTTTATTTCGTTTTAAAAAATCAAGTTTTAATTTATATGTGCAATCTCTACCTGCCTTCGATACCGACAAAAAAATCGATAATATTCGCTACATTATCTATTCAACATCGATATTAATGCCCATCACTATCTTTGACAGTGGCAGGATTTTTGTAGTCGCGGTTTGTTTTGATGTTGGTACCAGATCGGATCGGATCGGAGATTCATTGGAATATGACTTAATTACAGGTATATTTAGCTGGAATCTACATGCAAAAAACCAATACATAAAAGAAAAAATTCTTATACAAAAACCCGGAGACACTTGACCAAGCTGTTCAATTAGCCAGCCAAGCAGTTGGAGACGACCAGGCAACAAGCTAAATTATTGGAAGAAACTTCATTCATCGGGCAGGTCCAGTCTAATTCCAGTTACAGAAAACAGAGGCAGTCAACTAGTACTTCACATGCAAGAGATCTATATCTATATATAAAATGTAAAAATTGTGGCAAATATAATCATTTTGCAGTAGCGTGTAAGAATAAAAATGTCCATTTTGTAGAAACTGAAGGTCATAGTCCCAATATCGACACAAATAATAGGCTATATGCGGGACCGATTCAATAATGTAAATAAAGAGTTGTGGCAGGTAAATTTATTAATAAATAGTAATAATGTTACTTTTCTAATAGACACAGGTTACACCGATACTAATATATTGAATTTAAAAACTTTTCATCGGTTAGGATGTCCCTTAGACAGTATATCAAAGAGTATTCACAAATTATCGTCATACAGTGGTGAAATAATAACCACAGTAGGTCAATGTACTTTAAAAGTATATCACAATGCAAGCACGATAAAGTATTACTTTTCACATTGTTGATCTCTATACACAAAATATCTTAGGTGGAGATAGTTTTAAAGAGTTGAATCTAATTAAGAGGCTGTATAAAATCAATTTTGTCCCAAGTCGAATATTAGATAATTATAGTGGATCTTTTTATAGCACTAGGTTGTCTAAAAGATATGTCGAGTAGAAGAACCGACCGAATGGATGAGTTCTTTAGTCATTACTACCAAAAAAGGTGGTTCATTATGTTTAGGTATGGTGTCATTACCAATTTCCTACTATAGATGAAATAAAGTCAGATCTCTCAGGTGCAAAATATTTTTCAAACTTAGATGCTAATAAAGGTTACTGGATGTTGCGCATCACAGAGGACACATCGAAGCTGTGCACAGTCATTACTCCTTTTGGGAGATACAGATATACCTGACTTCCGTTTGGTATTAGTGCTGCACCAGATATTTTTCATCGAGAAATGGTTAACAGTAAAACAGTTTAGTAATGTCAAGATAATAATGGACTATTTTCTAATTTTTGGAAAAGCTATACAAGAACATAATGAGGCACTTCAAAGAGTATTAAATAGGGCTCGTGAATTAAATATTAAAATGAACAAAGAAGAATCTTCAATATGTTGTACAGAAGTTAAATACTTAGGACATAGACATGACAACGAGCAAATAGCATATGCCTCAGCCTCATTAACTAAAAGTCAACAAAATTATGCTGTATTTTATTTGGTTGTATAAAGTTCCACCAGTATGTATACGGGAGACAAATTAAAGTTGAAACCGACCATGAGCCACCGATAACTATGTTTAAGAAATCATTACAGGATATGTATGTTACATATAAATCGGGCAAATATCTATATATTGCCCATCCTCGAGTGTCCCGAGCACCTCTTCCTGATAATCTAATTTGTCAATAAGTCAAGAAGAAAAACTTCAGGAGCTTCAATAACTAATGATCCAACATTGTCTAAAATTGTATCTTATAGTCAAAATGGTTGGCCTGAACGTAACATTTCAGTTAGTCAGGCAATTGAGCCTCAATTTTCTCTAAAGGACAAATTGCATGTAATCACAAATGATATTATATTAATGACTGATAAGATAGTAATTCCCGAAAATATGAGAGATTATGTTATAAAACGAATACACAGAGGACACTTAGGCATAAACAGTTCCATACGTCTGGCAGAATCTACAGTTTATTGGCCGCAAACGAGCAATGATATTGAAAAATATATTAACCAATGTCATACATGTCTTACTTATCGCAGAAATAATTCCAAACAACCTATTATTCATCACGATTACAAACTTTTGCCTTGGAATAAAGTAGGAATAGATTTATTTGATCTTGATAGTAAAAAGTACTTAATTGTAGTTGATTATTTTTATTTCTCAAAATATGTTGAAATAGCCCTATTACATAGTAGCTAAAACTGTATATCAGTCATAACTCAATTGAAGTCAATTTTCTCTAGACATAGCATACCTGAAACTGTGATTAGTGATAATGGTCCACCTTTTAATTCCAAAGAGTTTCATTTATTTACAATCTATTAGAATATCAATCGCTCAAATGAAGCTCGAAGGAAGAACAATTGGTACAGGTGAGCATATATTGAATAAATGTAAAGAAGACAATACCGATCCTCGTATTGTAATGTTTATGTACAGGAATACACCAAAACAAAGTAGTTATTCTCCATCATAACTATGTATAAATAATACCCGTCGCAGACACTCAATTATCTATCACCTTCACTAGCCGATATTAAAACTTTATCTAAGAGTATTAAAAAGCAGAAAGATTATTCAACATTTTATTATATAATAAACACACAAAACAACTGTCAGATTTACAAGCTGGTGATAAAATATATTTCAAACACAAGCCCGATAGTTCATCGCTTCCAGATAGGATAAAACAAGTAGAAAACGAACGCCGTAGCTATACTGTTCAGTCCCAGAGAAGGAATATTTAGGAGAAATGGTGAGCATATATTATACTAAAACCTGTAGTCCCAGTCTCGAAGAACACTGTGATACTTGAAAAAGTAGAGGAGATTAGTCAATCACCTAAAACAACACGTTACGGAGGTATTGTTAGACCTCCTCAACGCTTTTATAATAAATAGTTGTGTTCTTTAATCATAAGATATTAAATTAAGTATTGTTTGTTATCAATTGTAATGTGTGTCAACTGTCAGTGACATTTCATATTACGTCAAGGTGGAATATTGTCATCGTTTAAAAATGTCTACGTCCACATTAATGTCTTGGCTAATGAGGAATTTAGTAGTATTTATAATAAAAGTATTGTACTTACCTTAGAAATAAGTGTGGTCTTTAACTTCAAAGGGAAGATGTTAGATGAATGTATTTATATTGGCAACACTGCCTGTTTGTGCATCCGCCATTAAAGATATTATATACACGGAGCTCATGTCCTTTTAATCCAAAATACACCTACACGCTACAACCCGGCCAGCCTACTATTTCATACCATACTCAATATTGGGTTCTCATACTGCAGCTTGTTGGTTAGCACCGTGACTTTTGTTTTGTGAGGTGCGAACCTAAGCTTGTTTCTGGCCGAAGAAGGGGTGTGCTGTGTTCCGGTGTGCCCCTACAATGGTGGTAAGGAGGCTTCTTCCCTCCTTGCCGAGGTGGGGTTGCGGTCAGATGCAGCCAGCGCTGGCAAAGTCGCGGATTCAGCTGCTTCCCGCAGCCTTCACCAGACCGTCAGACCACCTGGTGAGGGCCCTGCCAACACTACGTCTACCGGTACGCGGTCGCGATTCGAGGACCTTAATGCCCCAATGGCTGTCAGTTCTTCGAGCGATATGTCCTGCCCATTGCCATTTGAGGTTAGCAATCTTTTATACATAAAATAATTGATTTTGGATAAAGCAGTGCACGCGTATATTGGCCGATGATGATGATGAAATGAAGAATTTCTTTTGTTCTTTCAACAACATCGTCATCGTCGCCATGAGGGCAATGGGGAGGAGGACGATGGGGTTGTGGAGTGCAGTGTCGTAGTAACGCGTACACGTGTGTGCTGTGTGCGGGCTGTGCGCCGCCCGCCCCACCACCACATCCAGAAGAAGCTGCCACCTCCGGAGGGTGAGCGCACGCGCGCACGAGTTGATCCTGTTGTTATATCTGTATGTTGTTAATTCAGTTAAATTGCTTTATAATTATGATTACATAATTTTTGGCTTTTTAGTATGTAGTATATACAAAAATCTGTATATATAATGAAAATAAGTTCGTTTGTTCGATGTTCACCTATCACGTGAAAACTAGTGAACGTATCGTCATGGGAATACGACCCTTCGACGCAAAATAATTTGTAGATTTTTTTTTTATTTCTTATTATCTTTAATAAACATTTAAATTCCATATTATTTATAGGATTGCTATAGAAAGCCATTTGCGGTTATAGTTGAAAGAAAAGAAGAGAATATGTTTTTATCGACACTTGACCGCTTGATTATACATGTGCAATTAAACAAAACAACAATAAAGAAAAAACCATACAAAAGTTATCATAATATATTTATTAAAGAAATGTGGCGATAAGAAAATGTAAATCCTTCACAAATTATAAATAACATTATACATATAATTTCTATATATGCTTCATAAGAACTTCGCGTCGCTGTGCACGTTGTAGACTTTTGGGCCACATCTCCTATTCATTTAACCTACAATAATGTCCGCTACGACTTATTGGCTGCGAAATACTAAAGCACATCAAGACACTGTTGATAATTATGAAGCGATAAAATGTCGAGATTTTTTTTATACAAAGGGCTCTATAATATGCGTAAATATTATACAATACTTTTCACTATTCATCCTACTGTTCTGGTGGATGGGGCTTGTCAGCGTCTATTTCTTCGGGCGGAGCAAATCCCTCCTCTGTTGCGTATAATATATCCAATATTTTACGTATGATCGGTGCGTTTTCTTGCTCCTCGATCTCTTGGCAAATCACTTCAATGTCCCGAAGTTTACCAAAGTAGAAATCCCTCTCCTTTTCCAATCCATCGATTGATGCTTTTAATTCATTTACCGCATGGTTTAGCTCATCAATTGTTTTAGAGTCTCCCTTAGGGTATTGTACTAATCTTGCCACGTTCGCTGAAGTCGAACTCACTGTGCTCTTATTCTTGACAATGGTTTGGGGTCTAGATGCGACTGTCGCGATGGCCACCGCTGGTTTCTTAACATTGCTGGCCCGAGGCGCCGACGAGCATCCGTGCCCCATGGGCAAACCTTCGCGTTGCGCGACTGCGTCATACTCGGTGCCCCCATAATTGGCATCGAAAAATTTTTTGAACCATTGTAAAAACTCAAAGTTGTCTTGGAAACGACCCTTCACCAGTTTGTCAACGGGAACTATCTTATCGACACCCATTTTTTTGAAAGCAGCCTGTAATATTTTGAAGTTTTGTATGTATTCATGTTCCAAATGAGTCTTGAATTTGATTCGCTTAACAGGCACACTACCAGGAAATAGCATGTCCATGAACTGGCAATAAGCGGCACCAGTACACAGCTCCTCAATTTTCGCAAAATTTGACTGCATGCAGTCATTGACCCATGCTAACATATCATGCCGTGATAGATTCTCTGAGGTTACATTTGTTGAATATACGTTCACTGCCATTTTTAAAACTCAAAATAGCTCAAGCAAGCAAAGACCAATATTTCGTAAGCAACACTCTTTACTTTATTTTAAACAATGTGACCATCTAAAAACGTTGATTTTACTCTTAAATTTTTCCAGACTATATATATATATATATATATCTATTCTAGAACATGTATAATTCAATTCACTGTGACGTATTGAAGTGTTTTTAAAAGAATAAATCGTTGCGAACTCTAAACACTCTCCGGCCAGCAAAGCGGATGGGAAACAGGCAGTTTATATATATACATATATATATATAAATATAAATATAAATATACACGGATATATGTTAAGTTTAACTTGTCGATACGAGAGATAGATAAGAGTTTAAGGTTTCACTGAAGCTGTTTGAACTGTTTTTTTTATAATAAAGTTGAAATAAATTTTTTCACTATTTTACAAGACACGATATTTTTACTAACATTCTTTTTTTACTAAGGCGATATGTTACATGCCTGCATACACATACTTCACAGAAACTGATTCCTGTGTAGTTTCATTTTTTTTGCGTCTTTTGGAAAATTTTAATCATGCCCGGTACTCATCGTACTTGTGTGGTGTGTGGTATCAAAGAAAGACAAACTGAAAAACGGATTTTCACAAGGTTTTGAGATATTCAACTTTATTTTTTACTATTGTAAAAAATAAATTTTTAAAAATTTACTCTAGAAATGGAAATGGAAACAAATCGATTTTTATTTATCACATAGATGTTCAAAACCTTGTTCATTATAACATTATAAAATAATGTTGAAAATCTCTATATGTATACGTATCGTACCTTGCTTGAAATGAAGTAAATATTGGTTTGTATTGTAAAATAAAAATTAAACATTTCCGATACAAACTTCAAATTTTTGTAAGCGTTAAAATTTCATTAAAATTATACTAAGTAATAAAACATTGTTTTATTTCGTTTTAAAAAATCAAGTTTTAATTTATATGTGCAATCTCTACCTGCCTTCGATACCGACAAAAAAATCGATAATATTCGCTACATTATCTATTCAACATCGATATTAATGCCCATCACTATCTTTGACAGTGGCAGGATTTTTGTAGTCGCGGTTTGTTTTGATGTTGGTACCAGATCGGATCGGATCGGAGATTCATTGGAATATGACTTAATTACAGGTATATTTAGCTGGAATCTACATGCAAAAAACCAATACATAAAAGAAAAAATTCTTATACAAAAACCCGGAGACACTTGACCAAGCTGTTCAATTAGCCAGCCAAGCAGTTGGAGACGACCAGGCAACAAGCTAAATTATTGGAAGAAACTTCATTCATCGGGCAGGTCCAGTCTAATTCCAGTTACAGAAAACAGAGGCAGTCAACTAGTACTTCACATGCAAGAGATCTATATCTATATATAAAATGTAAAAATTGTGGCAAATATAATCATTTTGCAGTAGCGTGTAAGAATAAAAATGTCCATTTTGTAGAAACTGAAGGTCATAGTCCCAATATCGACACAAATAATAGGCTATATGCGGGACCGATTCAATAATGTAAATAAAGAGTTGTGGCAGGTAAATTTATTAATAAATAGTAATAATGTTACTTTTCTAATAGACACAGGTTACACCGATACTAATATATTGAATTTAAAAACTTTTCATCGGTTAGGATGTCCCTTAGACAGTATATCAAAGAGTATTCACAAATTATCGTCATACAGTGGTGAAATAATAACCACAGTAGGTCAATGTACTTTAAAAGTATATCACAATGCAAGCACGATAAAGTATTACTTTTCACATTGTTGATCTCTATACACAAAATATCTTAGGTGGAGATAGTTTTAAAGAGTTGAATCTAATTAAGAGGCTGTATAAAATCAATTTTGTCCCAAGTCGAATATTAGATAATTATAGTGGATCTTTTTATAGCACTAGGTTGTCTAAAAGATATGTCGAGTAGAAGAACCGACCGAATGGATGAGTTCTTTAGTCATTACTACCAAAAAAGGTGGTTCATTATGTTTAGGTATGGTGTCATTACCAATTTCCTACTATAGATGAAATAAAGTCAGATCTCTCAGGTGCAAAATATTTTTCAAACTTAGATGCTAATAAAGGTTACTGGATGTTGCGCATCACAGAGGACACATCGAAGCTGTGCACAGTCATTACTCCTTTTGGGAGATACAGATATACCTGACTTCCGTTTGGTATTAGTGCTGCACCAGATATTTTTCATCGAGAAATGGTTAACAGTAAAACAGTTTAGTAATGTCAAGATAATAATGGACTATTTTCTAATTTTTGGAAAAGCTATACAAGAACATAATGAGGCACTTCAAAGAGTATTAAATAGGGCTCGTGAATTAAATATTAAAATGAACAAAGAAGAATCTTCAATATGTTGTACAGAAGTTAAATACTTAGGACATAGACATGACAACGAGCAAATAGCATATGCCTCAGCCTCATTAACTAAAAGTCAACAAAATTATGCTGTATTTTATTTGGTTGTATAAAGTTCCACCAGTATGTATACGGGAGACAAATTAAAGTTGAAACCGACCATGAGCCACCGATAACTATGTTTAAGAAATCATTACAGGATATGTATGTTACATATAAATCGGGCAAATATCTATATATTGCCCATCCTCGAGTGTCCCGAGCACCTCTTCCTGATAATCTAATTTGTCAATAAGTCAAGAAGAAAAACTTCAGGAGCTTCAATAACTAATGATCCAACATTGTCTAAAATTGTATCTTATAGTCAAAATGGTTGGCCTGAACGTAACATTTCAGTTAGTCAGGCAATTGAGCCTCAATTTTCTCTAAAGGACAAATTGCATGTAATCACAAATGATATTATATTAATGACTGATAAGATAGTAATTCCCGAAAATATGAGAGATTATGTTATAAAACGAATACACAGAGGACACTTAGGCATAAACAGTTCCATACGTCTGGCAGAATCTACAGTTTATTGGCCGCAAACGAGCAATGATATTGAAAAATATATTAACCAATGTCATACATGTCTTACTTATCGCAGAAATAATTCCAAACAACCTATTATTCATCACGATTACAAACTTTTGCCTTGGAATAAAGTAGGAATAGATTTATTTGATCTTGATAGTAAAAAGTACTTAATTGTAGTTGATTATTTTTATTTCTCAAAATATGTTGAAATAGCCCTATTACATAGTAGCTAAAACTGTATATCAGTCATAACTCAATTGAAGTCAATTTTCTCTAGACATAGCATACCTGAAACTGTGATTAGTGATAATGGTCCACCTTTTAATTCCAAAGAGTTTCATTTATTTACAATCTATTAGAATATCAATCGCTCAAATGAAGCTCGAAGGAAGAACAATTGGTACAGGTGAGCATATATTGAATAAATGTAAAGAAGACAATACCGATCCTCGTATTGTAATGTTTATGTACAGGAATACACCAAAACAAAGTAGTTATTCTCCATCATAACTATGTATAAATAATACCCGTCGCAGACACTCAATTATCTATCACCTTCACTAGCCGATATTAAAACTTTATCTAAGAGTATTAAAAAGCAGAAAGATTATTCAACATTTTATTATATAATAAACACACAAAACAACTGTCAGATTTACAAGCTGGTGATAAAATATATTTCAAACACAAGCCCGATAGTTCATCGCTTCCAGATAGGATAAAACAAGTAGAAAACGAACGCCGTAGCTATACTGTTCAGTCCCAGAGAAGGAATATTTAGGAGAAATGGTGAGCATATATTATACTAAAACCTGTAGTCCCAGTCTCGAAGAACACTGTGATACTTGAAAAAGTAGAGGAGATTAGTCAATCACCTAAAACAACACGTTACGGAGGTATTGTTAGACCTCCTCAACGCTTTTATAATAAATAGTTGTGTTCTTTAATCATAAGATATTAAATTAAGTATTGTTTGTTATCAATTGTAATGTGTGTCAACTGTCAGTGACATTTCATATTACGTCAAGGTGGAATATTGTCATCGTTTAAAAATGTCTACGTCCACATTAATGTCTTGGCTAATGAGGAATTTAGTAGTATTATTAGTAGTAGTATTGTACTTACCTTAGAAATAAGTGTGGTCTTTAACTTCAAAGGGAAGATGTTAGATGAATGTATTTATATTGGCAACACTGCCTGTTTGTGCATCCGCCATTAAAGATATTATATACACGGAGCTCATGTCCTTTTAATCCAAAATACACCTACACGCTACAACCCGGCCAGCCTACTATTTCATACCATACTCAATATTGGGTTCTCATACTGCAGCTTGTTGGTTAGCACCGTGACTTTTGTTTTGTGAGGTGCGAACCTAAGCTTGTTTCTGGCCGAAGAAGGGGTGTGCTGTGTTCCGGTGTGCCCCTACAATGGTGGTAAGGAGGCTTCTTCCCTCCTTGCCGAGGTGGGGTTGCGGTCAGATGCAGCCAGCGCTGGCAAAGTCGCGGATTCAGCTGCTTCCCGCAGCCTTCACCAGACCGTCAGACCACCTGGTGAGGGCCCTGCCAACACTACGTCTACCGGTACGCGGTCGCGATTCGAGGACCTTAATGCCCCAATGGCTGTCAGTTCTTCGAGCGATATGTCCTGCCCATTGCCATTTGAGGTTAGCAATCTTTTATACATAAAATAATTGATTTTGGATAAAGCAGTGCACGCGTATATTGGCCGATGATGATGATGAAATGAAGAATTTCTTTTGTTCTTTCAACAACATCGTCATCGTCGCCATGAGGGCAATGGGGAGGAGGACGATGGGGTTGTGGAGTGCAGTGTCGTAGTAACGCGTACACGTGTGTGCTGTGTGCGGGCTGTGCGCCGCCCGCCCCACCACCACATCCAGAAGAAGCTGCCACCTCCGGAGGGTGAGCGCACGCGCGCACGAGTTGATCCTGTTGTTATATCTGTATGTTGTTAATTCAGTTAAATTGCTTTATAATTATGATTACATAATTTTTGGCTTTTTAGTATGTAGTATATACAAAAATCTGTATATATAATGAAAATAAGTTCGTTTGTTCGATGTTCACCTATCACGTGAAAACTAGTGAACGTATCGTCATGGGAATACGACCCTTCGACGCAAAATAATTTGTAGATTTTTTTTTTATTTCTTATTATCTTTAATAAACATATATGTTTTTATCGACACTTGACCGCTTGATTATACATGTGCAATTAAACAAAACAACAATAAAGAAAAAACCATACAAAAGTTATCATAATATATTTATTAAAGAAATGTGGCGATAAGAAAATGTAAATCCTTCACAAATTATAAATAACATTATACATATAATTTCTATATATGCTTCATAAGAACTTCGCGTCGCTGTGCACGTTGTAGACTTTTGGGCCACATCTCCTATTCATTTAACCTACAATAATGTCCGCTACGACTTATTGGCTGCGAAATACTAAAGCACATCAAGACACTGTTGATAATTATGAAGCGATAAAATGTCGAGATTTTTTTTATACAAAGGGCTCTATAATATGCGTAAATATTATACAATACTTTTCACTATTCATCCTACTGTTCTGGTGGATGGGGCTTGTCAGCGTCTATTTCTTCGGGCGGAGCAAATCCCTCCTCTGTTGCGTATAATATATCCAATATTTTACGTATGATCGGTGCGTTTTCTTGCTCCTCGATCTCTTGGCAAATCACTTCAATGTCCCGAAGTTTACCAAAGTAGAAATCCCTCTCCTTTTCCAATCCATCGATTGATGCTTTTAATTCATTTACCGCATGGTTTAGCTCATCAATTGTTTTAGAGTCTCCCTTAGGGTATTGTACTAATCTTGCCACGTTCGCTGAAGTCGAACTCACTGTGCTCTTATTCTTGACAATGGTTTGGGGTCTAGATGCGACTGTCGCGATGGCCACCGCTGGTTTCTTAACATTGCTGGCCCGAGGCGCCGACGAGCATCCGTGCCCCATGGGCAAACCTTCGCGTTGCGCGACTGCGTCATACTCGGTGCCCCCATAATTGGCATCGAAAAATTTTTTGAACCATTGTAAAAACTCAAAGTTGTCTTGGAAACGACCCTTCACCAGTTTGTCAACGGGAACTATCTTATCGACACCCATTTTTTTGAAAGCAGCCTGTAATATTTTGAAGTTTTGTATGTATTCATGTTCCAAATGAGTCTTGAATTTGATTCGCTTAACAGGCACACTACCAGGAAATAGCATGTCCATGAACTGGCAATAAGCGGCACCAGTACACAGCTCCTCAATTTTCGCAAAATTTGACTGCATGCAGTCATTGACCCATGCTAACATATCATGCCGTGATAGATTCTCTGAGGTTACATTTGTTGAATATACGTTCACTGCCATTTTTAAAACTCAAAATAGCTCAAGCAAGCAAAGACCAATATTTCGTAAGCAACACTCTTTACTTTATTTTAAACAATGTGACCATCTAAAAACGTTGATTTTACTCTTAAATTTTTCCAGACTATATATATATATATATATATCTATTCTAGAACATGTATAATTCAATTCACTGTGACGTATTGAAGTGTTTTTAAAAGAATAAATCGTTGCGAACTCTAAACACTCTCCGGCCAGCAAAGCGGATGGGAAACAGGCAGTTTATATATATACATATATATATATAAATATAAATATAAATATACACGGATATATGTTAAGTTTAACTTGTCGATACGAGAGATAGATAAGAGTTTAAGGTTTCACTGAAGCTGTTTGAACTGTTTTTTTTATAATAAAGTTGAAATAAATTTTTTCACTATTTTACAAGACACGATATTTTTACTAACATTCTTTTTTTACTAAGGCGATATGTTACATGCCTGCATACACATACTTCACAGAAACTGATTCCTGTGTAGTTTCATTTTTTTTGCGTCTTTTGGAAAATTTTAATCATGCCCGGTACTCATCGTACTTGTGTGGTGTGTGGTATCAAAGAAAGACAAACTGAAAAACGGATTTTCACAAGGTTTTGAGATATTCAACTTTATTTTTTACTATTGTAAAAAATAAATTTTTAAAAATTTACTCTAGAAATGGAAATGGAAACAAATCGATTTTTATTTATCACATAGATGTTCAAAACCTTGTTCATTATAACATTATAAAATAATGTTGAAAATCTCTATATGTATACGTATTGTACCTTGCTTGAAATGAAGTAAATATTGGTTTGTATTGTAAAATAAAAATTAAACATTTCCGATACAAACTTCAAATTTTTGTAAGCGTTAAAATTTCATTAAAATTATACTAAGTAATAAAACATTGTTTTATTTCGTTTTAAAAAATCAAGTTTTAATTTATATGTGCAATCTCTACCTGCCTTCGATACCGACAAAAAAATCGATAATATTCGCTACATTATCTATTCAACATCGATATTAATGCCCATCACTATCTTTGACAGTGGCAGGATTTTTGTAGTCGCGGTTTGTTTTGATGTTGGTACCAGATCGGATCGGATCGGAGATTCATTGGAATATGACTTAATTACAGGTATATTTAGCTGGAATCTACATGCAAAAAACCAATACATAAAAGAAAAAATTCTTATACAAAAACCCGGAGACACTTGACCAAGCTGTTCAATTAGCCAGCCAAGCAGTTGGAGACGACCAGGCAACAAGCTAAATTATTGGAAGAAACTTCATTCATCGGGCAGGTCCAGTCTAATTCCAGTTCCAGAAAACAGAGGCAGTCAACTAGTACTTCACATGCAAGAGATCTATATCTATATATAAAATGTAAAAATTGTGGCAAATATAATCATTTTGCAGTAGCGTGTAAGAATAAAAATGTCCATTTTGTAGAAACTGAAGGTCATAGTCCCAATATCGACACAAATAATAGGCTATATGCGGGAACGATTCAATAATGTAAATAAAGAGTTGTGGCAGGTAAATTTATTAATAAATAGTAATAATGTTACTTTTCTAATAGACACAGGTTACACCGATACTAATATATTGAATTTAAAAACTTTTCATCGGTTAGGATGTCCCTTAGACAGTATATCAAAGAGTATTCACAAATTATCGTCATACAGTGGTGAAATAATAACCACAGTAGATCAATGTACTTTAAAAGTATATCACAATGCAAGCATGATTAAGTATTACTTTTCACATTGTTGATCTCTATACACAAAATATCTTAGGTGGAGATAGTTTTAAAGAGTTGAATCTAATTAAGAGGCTGTATAAAATCAATTTTGTCCCAAGTCGAATATTAGATAATTATAGTGGATCTTTTTATAGCACTAGGTTGTCTAAAAGATTTTAAATGTGAATTAAAACTTAAGCCAGATTGCAAACCTTCTGTTGATGCATGCAGATGCATCCCGTTTCAACTAAAGGATAGATTGAACAAAGAACTAGACAATTTAGAAATTTGAAAGGATGGTGTTATTTGTCGAGTAGAAGAACCGACCGAATGGATGAGTTCTTTAGTCATTACTACCAAAAAAGGTGGTTCATTATGTTTAGGTATGGTGTCATTACCAATTTCCTACTATAGATGAAATAAAGTCAGATCTCTCAGGTGCAAAATATTTTTCAAACTTAGACGTTATTAAAGGTTACTGGATGTTGCGCATCACAGAGGACACATCGAAGCTGTGCACAGTCATTACTCCTTTTGGGAGATACAGATATACCTGACTTCCGTTTGGTATTAGTGCTGCACCAGATATTTTTCATCGAGAAATGGTTAACAGTAAAACAGTTTAGTGATATAAATAATGTCAAGATAATAATGGACTATTTTCTAATTTTTGGAAAAGCTATACAAGAACATAATGAGGCACTTCTTCTTTCACAAAGAGTAATTAAATAGGGCTCGTGAATTAAATATTAAATTGAACAAAGAAAAATCTTCAATATGTTGTACAGAAGTTAAATACTTAGGACATATCTTCAGTCAAGGAGTCAAAGTTGATCCTTCAAAAGTCATATAGTAATTATCATCATATGGTCGATTATCTTGGTTCTTTCATACTTCGGATGTCTAAAGAAAACAGTCTCCTATGATCACTTTTGTCAAATAATTGTGATTGGATTCGGTCTGAATGACATGAATCTGAATTTAATAAAATTAAGTCGCTTATAACAGACAGTCCAGTGTTAGCATATTGTGATCCCAATAAAGAAATAACATTATCAGTTGATGCATCTAAAGATGCCATTGGAGCGGTCATATTACATGACAACGAGCAAATAGCATATGCCTCAGCCTCATTAACTAAAAGTCAACAAAATTATGCTGTATTTTATTTGGTTGTATAAAGTTCCACCAGTATGTATACGGGAGACAAATTAAAGTTGAAACCGACCATGAGCCACCGATAACTATGTTTAAGAAATCATTACAGGATATGTATGTTACATATAAATCGGGCAAATATCTATATATTGCCCATCCTCGAGTGTCCCGAGCACCTCTTCCTGATAATCTAATTTGTCAATAAGTCAAGAAGAAAAACTTCAGGAGCTTCAATAACTAATGATCCAACATTGTCTAAAATTGTATCTTATAGTCAAAATGGTTGGCCTGAACGTAACATTTCAGTTAGTCAGGCAATTGAGCCTCAATTTTCTCTAAAGGACAAATTGCATGTAATCACAAATGATATTATATTAATGACTGATAAGATAGTAATTCCCGAAAATATGAGAGATTATGTTATAAAACGAATACACAGAGGACACTTAGGCATAAACAGTTCCATACGTCTGGCAGAATCTACAGTTTATTGGCCGCAAACGAGCAATGATATTGAAAAATATATTAACCAATGTCATACATGTCTTACTTATCGCAGAAATAATTCCAAACAACCTATTATTCATCACGATTACAAACTTTTGCCTTGGAATAAAGTAGGAATAGATTTATTTGATCTTGATAGTAAAAAGTACTTAATTGTAGTTGATTATTTTTATTTCTCAAAATATGTTGAAATAGCCCTATTACATAGTAGCTAAAACTGTATATCAGTCATAACTCAATTGAAGTCAATTTTCTCTAGACATAGCATACCTGAAACTGTGATTAGTGATAATGGTCCACCTTTTAATTCCAAAGAGTTTCATTTATTTACAATCTATTAGAATATCAATCGCTCAAATGAAGCTCGAAGGAAGAACAATTGGTACAGGTGAGCATATATTGAATAAATGTAAAGAAGACAATACCGATCCTCGTATTGTAATGTTTATGTACAGGAATACACCAAAACAAAGTAGTTATTCTCCATCATAACTATGTATAAATAATACCCGTCGCAGACACTCAATTATCTATCACCTTCACTAGCCGATATTAAAACTTTATCTAAGAGTATTAAAAAGCAGAAAGATTATTCAACATTTTATTATATAATAAACACACAAAACAACTGTCAGATTTACAAGCTGGTGATAAAATATATTTCAAACACAAGCCCGATAGTTCATCGCTTCCAGATAGGATAAAACAAGTAGAAAACGAACGCCGTAGCTATACTGTTCAGTCCCAGAGAAGGAATATTTAGGAGAAATGGTGAGCATATATTATACTAAAACCTGTAGTCCCAGTCTCGAAGAACACTGTGATACTTGAAAAAGTAGAGGAGATTAGTCAATCACCTAAAACAACACGTTACGGAGGTATTGTTAGACCTCCTCAACGCTTTTATAATAAATAGTTGTGTTCTTTAATCATAAGATATTAAATTAAGTATTGTTTGTTATCAATTGTAATGTGTGTCAACTGTCAGTGACATTTCATATTACGTCAAGGTGGAATATTGTCATCGTTTAAAAATGTCTACGTCCACATTAATGTCTTGGCTAATGAGGAATTTAGTAGTATTATTAGTAGTAGTATTGTACTTACCTTAGAAATAAGTGTGGTCTTTAACTTCAAAGGGAAGATGTTAGATGAATGTATTTATATTGGCAACACTGCCTGTTTGTGCATCCGCCATTAAAGATATTATATACACGGAGCTCATGTCCTTTTAATCCAAAATACACCTACACGCTACAACCCGGCCAGCCTACTATTTCATACCATACTCAATATTGGGTTCTCATACTGCAGCTTGTTGGTTAGCACCGTGACTTTTGTTTTGTGAGGTGCGAACCTAAGCTTGTTTCTGGCCGAAGAAGGGGTGTGCTGTGTTCCGGTGTGCCCCTACAATGGTGGTAAGGAGGCTTCTTCCCTCCTTGCCGAGGTGGGGTTGCGGTCAGATGCAGCCAGCGCTGGCAAAGTCGCGGATTCAGCTGCTTCCCGCAGCCTTCACCAGACCGTCAGACCACCTGGTGAGGGCCCTGCCAACACTACGTCTACCGGTACGCGGTCGCGATTCGAGGACCTTAATGCCCCAATGGCTGTCAGTTCTTCGAGCGATATGTCCTGCCCATTGCCATTTGAGGTTAGCAATCTTTTATACATAAAATAATTGATTTTGGATAAAGCAGTGCACGCGTATATTGGCCGATGATGATGATGAAATGAAGAATTTCTTTTGTTCTTTCAACAACATCGTCATCGTCGCCATGAGGGCAATGGGGAGGAGGACGATGGGGTTGTGGAGTGCAGTGTCGTAGTAACGCGTACACGTGTGTGCTGTGTGCGGGCTGTGCGCCGCCCGCCCCACCACCACATCCAGAAGAAGCTGCCACCTCCGGAGGGTGAGCGCACGCGCGCACGAGTTGATCCTGTTGTTATATCTGTATGTTGTTAATTCAGTTAAATTGCTTTATAATTATGATTACATAATTTTTGGCTTTTTAGTATGTAGTATATACAAAAATCTGTATATATAATGAAAATAAGTTCGTTTGTTCGATGTTCACCTATCACGTGAAAACTAGTGAACGTATCGTCATGGGAATACGACCCTTCGACGCAAAATAATTTGTAGATTTTTTTTTTATTTCTTATTATCTTTAATAAACATTTAAATTCCATATTATTTATAGGATTGCTATAGAAAGCCATTTGCGGTTATAGTTGAAAGAAAAGAAGAGAATATGTTTTTATCGACACTTGACCGCTTGATTATACATGTGCAATTAAACAAAACAACAATAAAGAAAAAACCATACAAAAGTTATCATAATATATTTATTAAAGAAATGTGGCGATAAGAAAATGTAAATCCTTCACAAATTATAAATAACATTATACATATAATTTCTATATATGCTTCATAAGAACTTCGCGTCGCTGTGCACGTTGTAGACTTTTGGGCCACATCTCCTATTCATTTAACCTACAATAATGTCCGCTACGACTTATTGGCTGCGAAATACTAAAGCACATCAAGACACTGTTGATAATTATGAAGCGATAAAATGTCGAGATTTTTTTTATACAAAGGGCTCTATAATATGCGTAAATATTATACAATACTTTTCACTATTCATCCTACTGTTCTGGTGGATGGGGCTTGTCAGCGTCTATTTCTTCGGGCGGAGCAAATCCCTCCTCTGTTGCGTATAATATATCCAATATTTTACGTATGATCGGTGCGTTTTCTTGCTCCTCGATCTCTTGGCAAATCACTTCAATGTCCCGAAGTTTACCAAAGTAGAAATCCCTCTCCTTTTCCAATCCATCGATTGATGCTTTTAATTCATTTACCGCATGGTTTAGCTCATCAATTGTTTTAGAGTCTCCCTTAGGGTATTGTACTAATCTTGCCACGTTCGCTGAAGTCGAACTCACTGTGCTCTTATTCTTGACAATGGTTTGGGGTCTAGATGCGACTGTCGCGATGGCCACCGCTGGTTTCTTAACATTGCTGGCCCGAGGCGCCGACGAGCATCCGTGCCCCATGGGCAAACCTTCGCGTTGCGCGACTGCGTCATACTCGGTGCCCCCATAATTGGCATCGAAAAATTTTTTGAACCATTGTAAAAACTCAAAGTTGTCTTGGAAACGACCCTTCACCAGTTTGTCAACGGGAACTATCTTATCGACACCCATTTTTTTGAAAGCAGCCTGTAATATTTTGAAGTTTTGTATGTATTCATGTTCCAAATGAGTCTTGAATTTGATTCGCTTAACAGGCACACTACCAGGAAATAGCATGTCCATGAACTGGCAATAAGCGGCACCAGTACACAGCTCCTCAATTTTCGCAAAATTTGACTGCATGCAGTCATTGACCCATGCTAACATATCATGCCGTGATAGATTCTCTGAGGTTACATTTGTTGAATATACGTTCACTGCCATTTTTAAAACTCAAAATAGCTCAAGCAAGCAAAGACCAATATTTCGTAAGCAACACTCTTTACTTTATTTTAAACAATGTGACCATCTAAAAACGTTGATTTTACTCTTAAATTTTTCCAGACTATATATATATATATATATATCTATTCTAGAACATGTATAATTCAATTCACTGTGACGTATTGAAGTGTTTTTAAAAGAATAAATCGTTGCGAACTCTAAACACTCTCCGGCCAGCAAAGCGGATGGGAAACAGGCAGTTTATATATATACATATATATATATAAATATAAATATAAATATACACGGATATATGTTAAGTTTAACTTGTCGATACGAGAGATAGATAAGAGTTTAAGGTTTCACTGAAGCTGTTTGAACTGTTTTTTTTATAATAAAGTTGAAATAAATTTTTTCACTATTTTACAAGACACGATATTTTTACTAACATTCTTTTTTTACTAAGGCGATATGTTACATGCCTGCATACACATACTTCACAGAAACTGATTCCTGTGTAGTTTCATTTTTTTTGCGTCTTTTGGAAAATTTTAATCATGCCCGGTACTCATCGTACTTGTGTGGTGTGTGGTATCAAAGAAAGACAAACTGAAAAACGGATTTTCACAAGGTTTTGAGATATTCAACTTTATTTTTTACTATTGTAAAAAATAAATTTTTAAAAATTTACTCTAGAAATGGAAATGGAAACAAATCGATTTTTATTTATCACATAGATGTTCAAAACCTTGTTCATTATAACATTATAAAATAATGTTGAAAATCTCTATATGTATACGTATCGTACCTTGCTTGAAATGAAGTAAATATTGGTTTGTATTGTAAAATAAAAATTAAACATTTCCGATACAAACTTCAAATTTTTGTAAGCGTTAAAATTTCATTAAAATTATACTAAGTAATAAAACATTGTTTTATTTCGTTTTAAAAAATCAAGTTTTAATTTATATGTGCAATCTCTACCTGCCTTCGATACCGACAAAAAAATCGATAATATTCGCTACATTATCTATTCAACATCGATATTAATGCCCATCACTATCTTTGACAGTGGCAGGATTTTTGTAGTCGCGGTTTGTTTTGATGTTGGTACCAGATCGGATCGGATCGGAGATTCATTGGAATATGACTTAATTACAGGTATATTTAGCTGGAATCTACATGCAAAAAACCAATACATAAAAGAAAAAATTCTTATACAAAAACCCGGAGACACTTGACCAAGCTGTTCAATTAGCCAGCCAAGCAGTTGGAGACGACCAGGCAACAAGCTAAATTATTGGAAGAAACTTCATTCATCGGGCAGGTCCAGTCTAATTCCAGTTACAGAAAACAGAGGCAGTCAACTAGTACTTCACATGCAAGAGATCTATATCTATATATAAAATGTAAAAATTGTGGCAAATATAATCATTTTGCAGTAGCGTGTAAGAATAAAAATGTCCATTTTGTAGAAACTGAAGGTCATAGTCCCAATATCGACACAAATAATAGGCTATATGCGGGACCGATTCAATAATGTAAATAAAGAGTTGTGGCAGGTAAATTTATTAATAAATAGTAATAATGTTACTTTTCTAATAGACACAGGTTACACCGATACTAATATATTGAATTTAAAAACTTTTCATCGGTTAGGATGTCCCTTAGACAGTATATCAAAGAGTATTCACAAATTATCGTCATACAGTGGTGAAATAATAACCACAGTAGGTCAATGTACTTTAAAAGTATATCACAATGCAAGCACGATAAAGTATTACTTTTCACATTGTTGATCTCTATACACAAAATATCTTAGGTGGAGATAGTTTTAAAGAGTTGAATCTAATTAAGAGGCTGTATAAAATCAATTTTGTCCCAAGTCGAATATTAGATAATTATAGTGGATCTTTTTATAGCACTAGGTTGTCTAAAAGATATGTCGAGTAGAAGAACCGACCGAATGGATGAGTTCTTTAGTCATTACTACCAAAAAAGGTGGTTCATTATGTTTAGGTATGGTGTCATTACCAATTTCCTACTATAGATGAAATAAAGTCAGATCTCTCAGGTGCAAAATATTTTTCAAACTTAGATGCTAATAAAGGTTACTGGATGTTGCGCATCACAGAGGACACATCGAAGCTGTGCACAGTCATTACTCCTTTTGGGAGATACAGATATACCTGACTTCCGTTTGGTATTAGTGCTGCACCAGATATTTTTCATCGAGAAATGGTTAACAGTAAAACAGTTTAGTAATGTCAAGATAATAATGGACTATTTTCTAATTTTTGGAAAAGCTATACAAGAACATAATGAGGCACTTCAAAGAGTATTAAATAGGGCTCGTGAATTAAATATTAAAATGAACAAAGAAGAATCTTCAATATGTTGTACAGAAGTTAAATACTTAGGACATAGACATGACAACGAGCAAATAGCATATGCCTCAGCCTCATTAACTAAAAGTCAACAAAATTATGCTGTATTTTATTTGGTTGTATAAAGTTCCACCAGTATGTATACGGGAGACAAATTAAAGTTGAAACCGACCATGAGCCACCGATAACTATGTTTAAGAAATCATTACAGGATATGTATGTTACATATAAATCGGGCAAATATCTATATATTGCCCATCCTCGAGTGTCCCGAGCACCTCTTCCTGATAATCTAATTTGTCAATAAGTCAAGAAGAAAAACTTCAGGAGCTTCAATAACTAATGATCCAACATTGTCTAAAATTGTATCTTATAGTCAAAATGGTTGGCCTGAACGTAACATTTCAGTTAGTCAGGCAATTGAGCCTCAATTTTCTCTTCTTATAGTCAAAATGGTTGGCCTGAACGTAACATTTCAGTTAGTCAGGCAATTGAGCCTCAATTTTCTCTAAAGGACAAATTGCATGTAATCACAAATGATATTATATTAATGACTGATAAGATAGTAATTCCCGAAAATATGAGAGATTATGTTATAAAACGAATACACAGAGGACACTTAGGCATAAACAGTTCCATACGTCTGGCAGAATCTACAGTTTATTGGCCGCAAACGAGCAATGATATTGAAAAATATATTAACCAATGTCATACATGTCTTACTTATCGCAGAAATAATTCCAAACAACCTATTATTCATCACGATTACAAACTTTTGCCTTGGAATAAAGTAGGAATAGATTTATTTGATCTTGATAGTAAAAAGTACTTAATTGTAGTTGATTATTTTTATTTCTCAAAATATGTTGAAATAGCCCTATTACATAGTAGCTAAAACTGTATATCAGTCATAACTCAATTGAAGTCAATTTTCTCTAGACATAGCATACCTGAAACTGTGATTAGTGATAATGGTCCACCTTTTAATTCCAAAGAGTTTCATTTATTTACAATCTATTAGAATATCAATCGCTCAAATGAAGCTCGAAGGAAGAACAATTGGTACAGGTGAGCATATATTGAATAAATGTAAAGAAGACAATACCGATCCTCGTATTGTAATGTTTATGTACAGGAATACACCAAAACAAAGTAGTTATTCTCCATCATAACTATGTATAAATAATACCCGTCGCAGACACTCAATTATCTATCACCTTCACTAGCCGATATTAAAACTTTATCTAAGAGTATTAAAAAGCAGAAAGATTATTCAACATTTTATTATATAATAAACACACAAAACAACTGTCAGATTTACAAGCTGGTGATAAAATATATTTCAAACACAAGCCCGATAGTTCATCGCTTCCAGATAGGATAAAACAAGTAGAAAACGAACGCCGTAGCTATACTGTTCAGTCCCAGAGAAGGAATATTTAGGAGAAATGGTGAGCATATATTATACTAAAACCTGTAGTCCCAGTCTCGAAGAACACTGTGATACTTGAAAAAGTAGAGGAGATTAGTCAATCACCTAAAACAACACGTTACGGAGGTATTGTTAGACCTCCTCAACGCTTTTATAATAAATAGTTGTGTTCTTTAATCATAAGATATTAAATTAAGTATTGTTTGTTATCAATTGTAATGTGTGTCAACTGTCAGTGACATTTCATATTACGTCAAGGTGGAATATTGTCATCGTTTAAAAATGTCTACGTCCACATTAATGTCTTGGCTAATGAGGAATTTAGTAGTATTATTAGTAGTAGTATTGTACTTACCTTAGAAATAAGTGTGGTCTTTAACTTCAAAGGGAAGATGTTAGATGAATGTATTTATATTGGCAACACTGCCTGTTTGTGCATCCGCCATTAAAGATATTATATACACGGAGCTCATGTCCTTTTAATCCAAAATACACCTACACGCTACAACCCGGCCAGCCTACTATTTCATACCATACTCAATATTGGGTTCTCATACTGCAGCTTGTTGGTTAGCACCGTGACTTTTGTTTTGTGAGGTGCGAACCTAAGCTTGTTTCTGGCCGAAGAAGGGGTGTGCTGTGTTCCGGTGTGCCCCTACAATGGTGGTAAGGAGGCTTCTTCCCTCCTTGCCGAGGTGGGGTTGCGGTCAGATGCAGCCAGCGCTGGCAAAGTCGCGGATTCAGCTGCTTCCCGCAGCCTTCACCAGACCGTCAGACCACCTGGTGAGGGCCCTGCCAACACTACGTCTACCGGTACGCGGTCGCGATTCGAGGACCTTAATGCCCCAATGGCTGTCAGTTCTTCGAGCGATATGTCCTGCCCATTGCCATTTGAGGTTAGCAATCTTTTATACATAAAATAATTGATTTTGGATAAAGCAGTGCACGCGTATATTGGCCGATGATGATGATGAAATGAAGAATTTCTTTTGTTCTTTCAACAACATCGTCATCGTCGCCATGAGGGCAATGGGGAGGAGGACGATGGGGTTGTGGAGTGCAGTGTCGTAGTAACGCGTACACGTGTGTGCTGTGTGCGGGCTGTGCGCCGCCCGCCCCACCACCACATCCAGAAGAAGCTGCCACCTCCGGAGGGTGAGCGCACGCGCGCACGAGTTGATCCTGTTGTTATATCTGTATGTTGTTAATTCAGTTAAATTGCTTTATAATTATGATTACATAATTTTTGGCTTTTTAGTATGTAGTATATACAAAAATCTGTATATATAATGAAAATAAGTTCGTTTGTTCGATGTTCACCTATCACGTGAAAACTAGTGAACGTATCGTCATGGGAATACGACCCTTCGACGCAAAATAATTTGTAGATTTTTTTTTTATTTCTTATTATCTTTAATAAACATATATGTTTTTATCGACACTTGACCGCTTGATTATACATGTGCAATTAAACAAAACAACAATAAAGAAAAAACCATACAAAAGTTATCATAATATATTTATTAAAGAAATGTGGCGATAAGAAAATGTAAATCCTTCACAAATTATAAATAACATTATACATATAATTTCTATATATGCTTCATAAGAACTTCGCGTCGCTGTGCACGTTGTAGACTTTTGGGCCACATCTCCTATTCATTTAACCTACAATAATGTCCGCTACGACTTATTGGCTGCGAAATACTAAAGCACATCAAGACACTGTTGATAATTATGAAGCGATAAAATGTCGAGATTTTTTTTATACAAAGGGCTCTATAATATGCGTAAATATTATACAATACTTTTCACTATTCATCCTACTGTTCTGGTGGATGGGGCTTGTCAGCGTCTATTTCTTCGGGCGGAGCAAATCCCTCCTCTGTT
The DNA here is from genome assembly GCA_033220335.2 of Troides aeacus. NCBI lineage: Eukaryota > Metazoa > Arthropoda > Insecta > Lepidoptera > Papilionidae > Troides > Troides aeacus. The sequence continues at coordinate 8,775,460 of CM067293.1, read as the reverse complement.
GCGTATAATATATCCAATATTTTACGTATGATCGGTGCGTTTTCTTGCTCCTCGATCTCTTGGCAAATCACTTCAATGTCCCGAAGTTTACCAAAGTAGAAATCCCTCTCCTTTTCCAATCCATCGATTGATGCTTTTAATTCATTTACCGCATGGTTTAGCTCATCAATTGTTTTAGAGTCTCCCTTAGGGTATTGTACTAATCTTGCCACGTTCGCTGAAGTCGAACTCACTGTGCTCTTATTCTTGACAATGGTTTGGGGTCTAGATGCGACTGTCGCGATGGCCACCGCTGGTTTCTTAACATTGCTGGCCCGAGGCGCCGACGAGCATCCGTGCCCCATGGGCAAACCTTCGCGTTGCGCGACTGCGTCATACTCGGTGCCCCCATAATTGGCATCGAAAAATTTTTTGAACCATTGTAAAAACTCAAAGTTGTCTTGGAAACGACCCTTCACCAGTTTGTCAACGGGAACTATCTTATCGACACCCATTTTTTTGAAAGCAGCCTGTAATATTTTGAAGTTTTGTATGTATTCATGTTCCAAATGAGTCTTGAATTTGATTCGCTTAACAGGCACACTACCAGGAAATAGCATGTCCATGAACTGGCAATAAGCGGCACCAGTACACAGCTCCTCAATTTTCGCAAAATTTGACTGCATGCAGTCATTGACCCATGCTAACATATCATGCCGTGATAGATTCTCTGAGGTTACATTTGTTGAATATACGTTCACTGCCATTTTTAAAACTCAAAATAGCTCAAGCAAGCAAAGACCAATATTTCGTAAGCAACACTCTTTACTTTATTTTAAACAATGTGACCATCTAAAAACGTTGATTTTACTCTTAAATTTTTCCAGACTATATATATATATATATATATCTATTCTAGAACATGTATAATTCAATTCACTGTGACGTATTGAAGTGTTTTTAAAAGAATAAATCGTTGCGAACTCTAAACACTCTCCGGCCAGCAAAGCGGATGGGAAACAGGCAGTTTATATATATACATATATATATATAAATATAAATATAAATATACACGGATATATGTTAAGTTTAACTTGTCGATACGAGAGATAGATAAGAGTTTAAGGTTTCACTGAAGCTGTTTGAACTGTTTTTTTTATAATAAAGTTGAAATAAATTTTTTCACTATTTTACAAGACACGATATTTTTACTAACATTCTTTTTTTACTAAGGCGATATGTTACATGCCTGCATACACATACTTCACAGAAACTGATTCCTGTGTAGTTTCATTTTTTTTGCGTCTTTTGGAAAATTTTAATCATGCCCGGTACTCATCGTACTTGTGTGGTGTGTGGTATCAAAGAAAGACAAACTGAAAAACGGATTTTCACAAGGTTTTGAGATATTCAACTTTATTTTTTACTATTGTAAAAAATAAATTTTTAAAAATTTACTCTAGAAATGGAAATGGAAACAAATCGATTTTTATTTATCACATAGATGTTCAAAACCTTGTTCATTATAACATTATAAAATAATGTTGAAAATCTCTATATGTATACGTATTGTACCTTGCTTGAAATGAAGTAAATATTGGTTTGTATTGTAAAATAAAAATTAAACATTTCCGATACAAACTTCAAATTTTTGTAAGCGTTAAAATTTCATTAAAATTATACTAAGTAATAAAACATTGTTTTATTTCGTTTTAAAAAATCAAGTTTTAATTTATATGTGCAATCTCTACCTGCCTTCGATACCGACAAAAAAATCGATAATATTCGCTACATTATCTATTCAACATCGATATTAATGCCCATCACTATCTTTGACAGTGGCAGGATTTTTGTAGTCGCGGTTTGTTTTGATGTTGGTACCAGATCGGATCGGATCGGAGATTCATTGGAATATGACTTAATTACAGGTATATTTAGCTGGAATCTACATGCAAAAAACCAATACATAAAAGAAAAAATTCTTATACAAAAACCCGGAGACACTTGACCAAGCTGTTCAATTAGCCAGCCAAGCAGTTGGAGACGACCAGGCAACAAGCTAAATTATTGGAAGAAACTTCATTCATCGGGCAGGTCCAGTCTAATTCCAGTTCCAGAAAACAGAGGCAGTCAACTAGTACTTCACATGCAAGAGATCTATATCTATATATAAAATGTAAAAATTGTGGCAAATATAATCATTTTGCAGTAGCGTGTAAGAATAAAAATGTCCATTTTGTAGAAACTGAAGGTCATAGTCCCAATATCGACACAAATAATAGGCTATATGCGGGACCGATTCAATAATGTAAATAAAGAGTTGTGGCAGGTAAATTTATTAATAAATAGTAATAATGTTACTTTTCTAATAGACACAGGTTACACCGATACTAATATATTGAATTTAAAAACTTTTCATCGGTTAGGATGTCCCTTAGACAGTATATCAAAGAGTATTCACAAATTATCGTCATACAGTGGTGAAATAATAACCACAGTAGATCAATGTACTTTAAAAGTATATCACAATGCAAGCATGATTAAGTATTACTTTTCACATTGTTGATCTCTATACACAAAATATCTTAGGTGGAGATAGTTTTAAAGAGTTGAATCTAATTAAGAGGCTGTATAAAATCAATTTTGTCCCAAGTCGAATATTAGATAATTATAGTGGATCTTTTTATAGCACTAGGTTGTCTAAAAGATTTTAAATGTGAATTAAAACTTAAGCCAGATTGCAAACCTTCTGTTGATGCATGCAGATGCATCCCGTTTCAACTAAAGGATAGATTGAACAAAGAACTAGACAATTTAGAAATTTGAAAGGATGGTGTTATTTGTCGAGTAGAAGAACCGACCGAATGGATGAGTTCTTTAGTCATTACTACCAAAAAAGGTGGTTCATTATGTTTAGGTATGGTGTCATTACCAATTTCCTACTATAGATGAAATAAAGTCAGATCTCTCAGGTGCAAAATATTTTTCAAACTTAGACGTTATTAAAGGTTACTGGATGTTGCGCATCACAGAGGACACATCGAAGCTGTGCACAGTCATTACTCCTTTTGGGAGATACAGATATACCTGACTTCCGTTTGGTATTAGTGCTGCACCAGATATTTTTCATCGAGAAATGGTTAACAGTAAAACAGTTTAGTGATATAAATAATGTCAAGATAATAATGGACTATTTTCTAATTTTTGGAAAAGCTATACAAGAACATAATGAGGCACTTCTTCTTTCACAAAGAGTAATTAAATAGGGCTCGTGAATTAAATATTAAATTGAACAAAGAAAAATCTTCAATATGTTGTACAGAAGTTAAATACTTAGGACATATCTTCAGTCAAGGAGTCAAAGTTGATCCTTCAAAAGTCATATAGTAATTATCATCATATGGTCGATTATCTTGGTTCTTTCATACTTCGGATGTCTAAAGAAAACAGTCTCCTATGATCACTTTTGTCAAATAATTGTGATTGGATTCGGTCTGAATGACATGAATCTGAATTTAATAAAATTAAGTCGCTTATAACAGACAGTCCAGTGTTAGCATATTGTGATCCCAATAAAGAAATAACATTATCAGTTGATGCATCTAAAGATGCCATTGGAGCGGTCATATTACATGACAACGAGCAAATAGCATATGCCTCAGCCTCATTAACTAAAAGTCAACAAAATTATGCTGTATTTTATTTGGTTGTATAAAGTTCCACCAGTATGTATACGGGAGACAAATTAAAGTTGAAACCGACCATGAGCCACCGATAACTATGTTTAAGAAATCATTACAGGATATGTATGTTACATATAAATCGGGCAAATATCTATATATTGCCCATCCTCGAGTGTCCCGAGCACCTCTTCCTGATAATCTAATTTGTCAATAAGTCAAGAAGAAAAACTTCAGGAGCTTCAATAACTAATGATCCAACATTGTCTAAAATTGTATCTTATAGTCAAAATGGTTGGCCTGAACGTAACATTTCAGTTAGTCAGGCAATTGAGCCTCAATTTTCTCTAAAGGACAAATTGCATGTAATCACAAATGATATTATATTAATGACTGATAAGATAGTAATTCCCGAAAATATGAGAGATTATGTTATAAAACGAATACACAGAGGACACTTAGGCATAAACAGTTCCATACGTCTGGCAGAATCTACAGTTTATTGGCCGCAAACGAGCAATGATATTGAAAAATATATTAACCAATGTCATACATGTCTTACTTATCGCAGAAATAATTCCAAACAACCTATTATTCATCACGATTACAAACTTTTGCCTTGGAATAAAGTAGGAATAGATTTATTTGATCTTGATAGTAAAAAGTACTTAATTGTAGTTGATTATTTTTATTTCTCAAAATATGTTGAAATAGCCCTATTACATAGTAGCTAAAACTGTATATCAGTCATAACTCAATTGAAGTCAATTTTCTCTAGACATAGCATACCTGAAACTGTGATTAGTGATAATGGTCCACCTTTTAATTCCAAAGAGTTTCATTTATTTACAATCTATTAGAATATCAATCGCTCAAATGAAGCTCGAAGGAAGAACAATTGGTACAGGTGAGCATATATTGAATAAATGTAAAGAAGACAATACCGATCCTCGTATTGTAATGTTTATGTACAGGAATACACCAAAACAAAGTAGTTATTCTCCATCATAACTATGTATAAATAATACCCGTCGCAGACACTCAATTATCTATCACCTTCACTAGCCGATATTAAAACTTTATCTAAGAGTATTAAAAAGCAGAAAGATTATTCAACATTTTATTATATAATAAACACACAAAACAACTGTCAGATTTACAAGCTGGTGATAAAATATATTTCAAACACAAGCCCGATAGTTCATCGCTTCCAGATAGGATAAAACAAGTAGAAAACGAACGCCGTAGCTATACTGTTCAGTCCCAGAGAAGGAATATTTAGGAGAAATGGTGAGCATATATTATACTAAAACCTGTAGTCCCAGTCTCGAAGAACACTGTGATACTTGAAAAAGTAGAGGAGATTAGTCAATCACCTAAAACAACACGTTACGGAGGTATTGTTAGACCTCCTCAACGCTTTTATAATAAATAGTTGTGTTCTTTAATCATAAGATATTAAATTAAGTATTGTTTGTTATCAATTGTAATGTGTGTCAACTGTCAGTGACATTTCATATTACGTCAAGGTGGAATATTGTCATCGTTTAAAAATGTCTACGTCCACATTAATGTCTTGGCTAATGAGGAATTTAGTAGTATTATTAGTAGTAGTATTGTACTTACCTTAGAAATAAGTGTGGTCTTTAACTTCAAAGGGAAGATGTTAGATGAATGTATTTATATTGGCAACACTGCCTGTTTGTGCATCCGCCATTAAAGATATTATATACACGGAGCTCATGTCCTTTTAATCCAAAATACACCTACACGCTACAACCCGGCCAGCCTACTATTTCATACCATACTCAATATTGGGTTCTCATACTGCAGCTTGTTGGTTAGCACCGTGACTTTTGTTTTGTGAGGTGCGAACCTAAGCTTGTTTCTGGCCGAAGAAGGGGTGTGCTGTGTTCCGGTGTGCCCCTACAATGGTGGTAAGGAGGCTTCTTCCCTCCTTGCCGAGGTGGGGTTGCGGTCAGATGCAGCCAGCGCTGGCAAAGTCGCGGATTCAGCTGCTTCCCGCAGCCTTCACCAGACCGTCAGACCACCTGGTGAGGGCCCTGCCAACACTACGTCTACCGGTACGCGGTCGCGATTCGAGGACCTTAATGCCCCAATGGCTGTCAGTTCTTCGAGCGATATGTCCTGCCCATTGCCATTTGAGGTTAGCAATCTTTTATACATAAAATAATTGATTTTGGATAAAGCAGTGCACGCGTATATTGGCCGATGATGATGATGAAATGAAGAATTTCTTTTGTTCTTTCAACAACATCGTCATCGTCGCCATGAGGGCAATGGGGAGGAGGACGATGGGGTTGTGGAGTGCAGTGTCGTAGTAACGCGTACACGTGTGTGCTGTGTGCGGGCTGTGCGCCGCCCGCCCCACCACCACATCCAGAAGAAGCTGCCACCTCCGGAGGGTGAGCGCACGCGCGCACGAGTTGATCCTGTTGTTATATCTGTATGTTGTTAATTCAGTTAAATTGCTTTATAATTATGATTACATAATTTTTGGCTTTTTAGTATGTAGTATATACAAAAATCTGTATATATAATGAAAATAAGTTCGTTTGTTCGATGTTCACCTATCACGTGAAAACTAGTGAACGTATCGTCATGGGAATACGACCCTTCGACGCAAAATAATTTGTAGATTTTTTTTTTATTTCTTATTATCTTTAATAAACATATATGTTTTTATCGACACTTGACCGCTTGATTATACATGTGCAATTAAACAAAACAACAATAAAGAAAAAACCATACAAAAGTTATCATAATATATTTATTAAAGAAATGTGGCGATAAGAAAATGTAAATCCTTCACAAATTATAAATAACATTATACATATAATTTCTATATATGCTTCATAAGAACTTCGCGTCGCTGTGCACGTTGTAGACTTTTGGGCCACATCTCCTATTCATTTAACCTACAATAATGTCCGCTACGACTTATTGGCTGCGAAATACTAAAGCACATCAAGACACTGTTGATAATTATGAAGCGATAAAATGTCGAGATTTTTTTTATACAAAGGGCTCTATAATATGCGTAAATATTATACAATACTTTTCACTATTCATCCTACTGTTCTGGTGGATGGGGCTTGTCAGCGTCTATTTCTTCGGGCGGAGCAAATCCCTCCTCTGTTGCGTATAATATATCCAATATTTTACGTATGATCGGTGCGTTTTCTTGCTCCTCGATCTCTTGGCAAATCACTTCAATGTCCCGAAGTTTACCAAAGTAGAAATCCCTCTCCTTTTCCAATCCATCGATTGATGCTTTTAATTCATTTACCGCATGGTTTAGCTCATCAATTGTTTTAGAGTCTCCCTTAGGGTATTGTACTAATCTTGCCACGTTCGCTGAAGTCGAACTCACTGTGCTCTTATTCTTGACAATGGTTTGGGGTCTAGATGCGACTGTCGCGATGGCCACCGCTGGTTTCTTAACATTGCTGGCCCGAGGCGCCGACGAGCATCCGTGCCCCATGGGCAAACCTTCGCGTTGCGCGACTGCGTCATACTCGGTGCCCCCATAATTGGCATCGAAAAATTTTTTGAACCATTGTAAAAACTCAAAGTTGTCTTGGAAACGACCCTTCACCAGTTTGTCAACGGGAACTATCTTATCGACACCCATTTTTTTGAAAGCAGCCTGTAATATTTTGAAGTTTTGTATGTATTCATGTTCCAAATGAGTCTTGAATTTGATTCGCTTAACAGGCACACTACCAGGAAATAGCATGTCCATGAACTGGCAATAAGCGGCACCAGTACACAGCTCCTCAATTTTCGCAAAATTTGACTGCATGCAGTCATTGACCCATGCTAACATATCATGCCGTGATAGATTCTCTGAGGTTACATTTGTTGAATATACGTTCACTGCCATTTTTAAAACTCAAAATAGCTCAAGCAAGCAAAGACCAATATTTCGTAAGCAACACTCTTTACTTTATTTTAAACAATGTGACCATCTAAAAACGTTGATTTTACTCTTAAATTTTTCCAGACTATATATATATATATATATATCTATTCTAGAACATGTATAATTCAATTCACTGTGACGTATTGAAGTGTTTTTAAAAGAATAAATCGTTGCGAACTCTAAACACTCTCCGGCCAGCAAAGCGGATGGGAAACAGGCAGTTTATATATATACATATATATATATAAATATAAATATAAATATACACGGATATATGTTAAGTTTAACTTGTCGATACGAGAGATAGATAAGAGTTTAAGGTTTCACTGAAGCTGTTTGAACTGTTTTTTTTATAATAAAGTTGAAATAAATTTTTTCACTATTTTACAAGACACGATATTTTTACTAACATTCTTTTTTTACTAAGGCGATATGTTACATGCCTGCATACACATACTTCACAGAAACTGATTCCTGTGTAGTTTCATTTTTTTTGCGTCTTTTGGAAAATTTTAATCATGCCCGGTACTCATCGTACTTGTGTGGTGTGTGGTATCAAAGAAAGACAAACTGAAAAACGGATTTTCACAAGGTTTTGAGATATTCAACTTTATTTTTTACTATTGTAAAAAATAAATTTTTAAAAATTTACTCTAGAAATGGAAATGGAAACAAATCGATTTTTATTTATCACATAGATGTTCAAAACCTTGTTCATTATAACATTATAAAATAATGTTGAAAATCTCTATATGTATACGTATCGTACCTTGCTTGAAATGAAGTAAATATTGGTTTGTATTGTAAAATAAAAATTAAACATTTCCGATACAAACTTCAAATTTTTGTAAGCGTTAAAATTTCATTAAAATTATACTAAGTAATAAAACATTGTTTTATTTCGTTTTAAAAAATCAAGTTTTAATTTATATGTGCAATCTCTACCTGCCTTCGATACCGACAAAAAAATCGATAATATTCGCTACATTATCTATTCAACATCGATATTAATGCCCATCACTATCTTTGACAGTGGCAGGATTTTTGTAGTCGCGGTTTGTTTTGATGTTGGTACCAGATCGGATCGGATCGGAGATTCATTGGAATATGACTTAATTACAGGTATATTTAGCTGGAATCTACATGCAAAAAACCAATACATAAAAGAAAAAATTCTTATACAAAAACCCGGAGACACTTGACCAAGCTGTTCAATTAGCCAGCCAAGCAGTTGGAGACGACCAGGCAACAAGCTAAATTATTGGAAGAAACTTCATTCATCGGGCAGGTCCAGTCTAATTCCAGTTCCAGAAAACAGAGGCAGTCAACTAGTACTTCACATGCAAGAGATCTATATCTATATATAAAATGTAAAAATTGTGGCAAATATAATCATTTTGCAGTAGCGTGTAAGAATAAAAATGTCCATTTTGTAGAAACTGAAGGTCATAGTCCCAATATCGACACAAATAATAGGCTATATGCGGGACCGATTCAATAATGTAAATAAAGAGTTGTGGCAGGTAAATTTATTAATAAATAGTAATAATGTTACTTTTCTAATAGACACAGGTTACACCGATACTAATATATTGAATTTAAAAACTTTTCATCGGTTAGGATGTCCCTTAGACAGTATATCAAAGAGTATTCACAAATTATCGTCATACAGTGGTGAAATAATAACCACAGTAGATCAATGTACTTTAAAAGTATATCACAATGCAAGCATGATTAAGTATTACTTTTCACATTGTTGATCTCTATACACAAAATATCTTAGGTGGAGATAGTTTTAAAGAGTTGAATCTAATTAAGAGGCTGTATAAAATCAATTTTGTCCCAAGTCGAATATTAGATAATTATAGTGGATCTTTTTATAGCACTAGGTTGTCTAAAAGATTTTAAATGTGAATTAAAACTTAAGCCAGATTGCAAACCTTCTGTTGATGCATGCAGATGCATCCCGTTTCAACTAAAGGATAGATTGAACAAAGAACTAGACAATTTAGAAATTTGAAAGGATGGTGTTATTTGTCGAGTAGAAGAACCGACCGAATGGATGAGTTCTTTAGTCATTACTACCAAAAAAGGTGGTTCATTATGTTTAGGTATGGTGTCATTACCAATTTCCTACTATAGATGAAATAAAGTCAGATCTCTCAGGTGCAAAATATTTTTCAAACTTAGACGTTATTAAAGGTTACTGGATGTTGCGCATCACAGAGGACACATCGAAGCTGTGCACAGTCATTACTCCTTTTGGGAGATACAGATATACCTGACTTCCGTTTGGTATTAGTGCTGCACCAGATATTTTTCATCGAGAAATGGTTAACAGTAAAACAGTTTAGTGATATAAATAATGTCAAGATAATAATGGACTATTTTCTAATTTTTGGAAAAGCTATACAAGAACATAATGAGGCACTTCTTCTTTCACAAAGAGTAATTAAATAGGGCTCGTGAATTAAATATTAAATTGAACAAAGAAAAATCTTCAATATGTTGTACAGAAGTTAAATACTTAGGACATATCTTCAGTCAAGGAGTCAAAGTTGATCCTTCAAAAGTCATATAGTAATTATCATCATATGGTCGATTATCTTGGTTCTTTCATACTTCGGATGTCTAAAGAAAACAGTCTCCTATGATCACTTTTGTCAAATAATTGTGATTGGATTCGGTCTGAATGACATGAATCTGAATTTAATAAAATTAAGTCGCTTATAACAGACAGTCCAGTGTTAGCATATTGTGATCCCAATAAAGAAATAACATTATCAGTTGATGCATCTAAAGATGCCATTGGAGCGGTCATATTACATGACAACGAGCAAATAGCATATGCCTCAGCCTCATTAACTAAAAGTCAACAAAATTATGCTGTATTTTATTTGGTTGTATAAAGTTCCACCAGTATGTATACGGGAGACAAATTAAAGTTGAAACCGACCATGAGCCACCGATAACTATGTTTAAGAAATCATTACAGGATATGTATGTTACATATAAATCGGGCAAATATCTATATATTGCCCATCCTCGAGTGTCCCGAGCACCTCTTCCTGATAATCTAATTTGTCAATAAGTCAAGAAGAAAAACTTCAGGAGCTTCAATAACTAATGATCCAACATTGTCTAAAATTGTATCTTATAGTCAAAATGGTTGGCCTGAACGTAACATTTCAGTTAGTCAGGCAATTGAGCCTCAATTTTCTCTAAAGGACAAATTGCATGTAATCACAAATGATATTATATTAATGACTGATAAGATAGTAATTCCCGAAAATATGAGAGATTATGTTATAAAACGAATACACAGAGGACACTTAGGCATAAACAGTTCCATACGTCTGGCAGAATCTACAGTTTATTGGCCGCAAACGAGCAATGATATTGAAAAATATATTAACCAATGTCATACATGTCTTACTTATCGCAGAAATAATTCCAAACAACCTATTATTCATCACGATTACAAACTTTTGCCTTGGAATAAAGTAGGAATAGATTTATTTGATCTTGATAGTAAAAAGTACTTAATTGTAGTTGATTATTTTTATTTCTCAAAATATGTTGAAATAGCCCTATTACATAGTAGCTAAAACTGTATATCAGTCATAACTCAATTGAAGTCAATTTTCTCTAGACATAGCATACCTGAAACTGTGATTAGTGATAATGGTCCACCTTTTAATTCCAAAGAGTTTCATTTATTTACAATCTATTAGAATATCAATCGCTCAAATGAAGCTCGAAGGAAGAACAATTGGTACAGGTGAGCATATATTGAATAAATGTAAAGAAGACAATACCGATCCTCGTATTGTAATGTTTATGTACAGGAATACACCAAAACAAAGTAGTTATTCTCCATCATAACTATGTATAAATAATACCCGTCGCAGACACTCAATTATCTATCACCTTCACTAGCCGATATTAAAACTTTATCTAAGAGTATTAAAAAGCAGAAAGATTATTCAACATTTTATTATATAATAAACACACAAAACAACTGTCAGATTTACAAGCTGGTGATAAAATATATTTCAAACACAAGCCCGATAGTTCATCGCTTCCAGATAGGATAAAACAAGTAGAAAACGAACGCCGTAGCTATACTGTTCAGTCCCAGAGAAGGAATATTTAGGAGAAATGGTGAGCATATATTATACTAAAACCTGTAGTCCCAGTCTCGAAGAACACTGTGATACTTGAAAAAGTAGAGGAGATTAGTCAATCACCTAAAACAACACGTTACGGAGGTATTGTTAGACCTCCTCAACGCTTTTATAATAAATAGTTGTGTTCTTTAATCATAAGATATTAAATTAAGTATTGTTTGTTATCAATTGTAATGTGTGTCAACTGTCAGTGACATTTCATATTACGTCAAGGTGGAATATTGTCATCGTTTAAAAATGTCTACGTCCACATTAATGTCTTGGCTAATGAGGAATTTAGTAGTATTATTAGTAGTAGTATTGTACTTACCTTAGAAATAAGTGTGGTCTTTAACTTCAAAGGGAAGATGTTAGATGAATGTATTTATATTGGCAACACTGCCTGTTTGTGCATCCGCCATTAAAGATATTATATACACGGAGCTCATGTCCTTTTAATCCAAAATACACCTACACGCTACAACCCGGCCAGCCTACTATTTCATACCATACTCAATATTGGGTTCTCATACTGCAGCTTGTTGGTTAGCACCGTGACTTTTGTTTTGTGAGGTGCGAACCTAAGCTTGTTTCTGGCCGAAGAAGGGGTGTGCTGTGTTCCGGTGTGCCCCTACAATGGTGGTAAGGAGGCTTCTTCCCTCCTTGCCGAGGTGGGGTTGCGGTCAGATGCAGCCAGCGCTGGCAAAGTCGCGGATTCAGCTGCTTCCCGCAGCCTTCACCAGACCGTCAGACCACCTGGTGAGGGCCCTGCCAACACTACGTCTACCGGTACGCGGTCGCGATTCGAGGACCTTAATGCCCCAATGGCTGTCAGTTCTTCGAGCGATATGTCCTGCCCATTGCCATTTGAGGTTAGCAATCTTTTATACATAAAATAATTGATTTTGGATAAAGCAGTGCACGCGTATATTGGCCGATGATGATGATGAAATGAAGAATTTCTTTTGTTCTTTCAACAACATCGTCATCGTCGCCATGAGGGCAATGGGGAGGAGGACGATGGGGTTGTGGAGTGCAGTGTCGTAGTAACGCGTACACGTGTGTGCTGTGTGCGGGCTGTGCGCCGCCCGCCCCACCACCACATCCAGAAGAAGCTGCCACCTCCGGAGGGTGAGCGCACGCGCGCACGAGTTGATCCTGTTGTTATATCTGTATGTTGTTAATTCAGTTAAATTGCTTTATAATTATGATTACATAATTTTTGGCTTTTTAGTATGTAGTATATACAAAAATCTGTATATATAATGAAAATAAGTTCGTTTGTTCGATGTTCACCTATCACGTGAAAACTAGTGAACGTATCGTCATGGGAATACGACCCTTCGACGCAAAATAATTTGTAGATTTTTTTTTTATTTCTTATTATCTTTAATAAACATATATGTTTTTATCGACACTTGACCGCTTGATTATACATGTGCAATTAAACAAAACAACAATAAAGAAAAAACCATACAAAAGTTATCATAATATATTTATTAAAGAAATGTGGCGATAAGAAAATGTAAATCCTTCACAAATTATAAATAACATTATACATATAATTTCTATATATGCTTCATAAGAACTTCGCGTCGCTGTGCACGTTGTAGACTTTTGGGCCACATCTCCTATTCATTTAACCTACAATAATGTCCGCTACGACTTATTGGCTGCGAAATACTAAAGCACATCAAGACACTGTTGATAATTATGAAGCGATAAAATGTCGAGATTTTTTTTATACAAAGGGCTCTATAATATGCGTAAATATTATACAATACTTTTCACTATTCATCCTACTGTTCTGGTGGATGGGGCTTGTCAGCGTCTATTTCTTCGGGCGGAGCAAATCCCTCCTCTGTTGCGTATAATATATCCAATATTTTACGTATGATCGGTGCGTTTTCTTGCTCCTCGATCTCTTGGCAAATCACTTCAATGTCCCGAAGTTTACCAAAGTAGAAATCCCTCTCCTTTTCCAATCCATCGATTGATGCTTTTAATTCATTTACCGCATGGTTTAGCTCATCAATTGTTTTAGAGTCTCCCTTAGGGTATTGTACTAATCTTGCCACGTTCGCTGAAGTCGAACTCACTGTGCTCTTATTCTTGACAATGGTTTGGGGTCTAGATGCGACTGTCGCGATGGCCACCGCTGGTTTCTTAACATTGCTGGCCCGAGGCGCCGACGAGCATCCGTGCCCCATGGGCAAACCTTCGCGTTGCGCGACTGCGTCATACTCGGTGCCCCCATAATTGGCATCGAAAAATTTTTTGAACCATTGTAAAAACTCAAAGTTGTCTTGGAAACGACCCTTCACCAGTTTGTCAACGGGAACTATCTTATCGACACCCATTTTTTTGAAAGCAGCCTGTAATATTTTGAAGTTTTGTATGTATTCATGTTCCAAATGAGTCTTGAATTTGATTCGCTTAACAGGCACACTACCAGGAAATAGCATGTCCATGAACTGGCAATAAGCGGCACCAGTACACAGCTCCTCAATTTTCGCAAAATTTGACTGCATGCAGTCATTGACCCATGCTAACATATCATGCCGTGATAGATTCTCTGAGGTTACATTTGTTGAATATACGTTCACTGCCATTTTTAAAACTCAAAATAGCTCAAGCAAGCAAAGACCAATATTTCGTAAGCAACACTCTTTACTTTATTTTAAACAATGTGACCTAAAAACGTTGATTTTACTCTTAAATTTTTCCAGACTATATATATATATATATATCTATTCTAGAACATGTATAATTCAATTCACTGTGACGTATTGAAGTGTTTTTAAAAGAATAAATCGTTGCGAACTCTAAACACTCTCCGGCCAGCAAAGCGGATGGGAAACAGGCAGTTTATATATATACATATATATATATAAATATAAATATATATATATAAATATAAATATATAAATATAAATATACACGGATATATGTTAAGTTTAACTTGTCGATACGAGAGATAGATAAGAGTTTAAGGTTTCACTGAAGCTGTTTGAACTGTTTTTTTTATAATAAAGTTGAAATAAATTTTTTCACTATTTTACAAGACACGATATTTTTACTAACATTCTTTTTTTACTAAGGCGATATGTTACATGCCAGCATACACATACTTCACAGAAACTGATTCCTGTGTAGTTTCATTTTTTTTGCGTCTTTTGGAAAATTTTAATCATGCCCGGTACTCATCGTACTTGTGTGGTGTGTGGTATCAAAGAAAGACAAACTGAAAAACGGATTTTCACAAGGTTTTGAGATATTCAACTTTATTTTTTACTATTGTAAAAAATAAATTTTTAAAAATTTACTCTAGAAATGGAAATGGAAACAAATCGATTTTTATTTATCACATAGATGTTCAAAACCTTGTTCATTATAACATTATAAAATAATGTTGAAAATCTCTATATGTATACGTATCGTACCTTGCTTGAAATGAAGTAAATATTGGTTTGTATTGTAAAATAAAAATTAAACATTTCCGATACAAACTTCAAATTTTTGTAAGCGTTAAAATTTCATTAAAATTATACTAAGTAATAAAACATTGTTTTATTTCGTTTTAAAAAATCAAGTTTTAATTTATATGTGCAATCTCTACCTGCCTTCGATACTGACAAAAAAATCGATAATATTCGCTACATTATCTATTCAACATCGATATTAATGCCCATCACTATCTTTGACAGTGGCAGGATTTTTGTAGTCGCGGTTTGTTTTGATGTTGGTACCAGATCGGATCGGATCGGAGATTCATTGGAATATGACTTAATTACAGGTATATTTAGCTGGAATCTACATGCAAAAAACCAATACATAAAAGAAAAAATTCTTATACAAAAACCCGGAGACACTTGACCAAGCTGTTCAATTAGCCAGCCAAGCAGTTGGAGACGACCAGGCAACAAGCAAAATTATTGGAAGAAACTTCATTCATCGGGCAGGTCCAGTCTAATTCCAGTTACAGAAAACAGAGGCAGTCAACTAGTACTTCACATGCAAGAGATCTATATCTATATATAAAATGTAAAAATTGTGGCAAATATAATCATTTTGCAGTAGCGTGTAAGAATAAAAATGTCCATTTTGTAGAAACTGAAGGTCATAGTCCCAATATCGACACAAATAATAGGCTATATGCGGGACCGATTCAATAATGTAAATAAAGAGTTGTGGCAGGTAAATTTATTAATAAATAGTAATAATGTTACTTTTCTAATAGACACAGGTTACACCGATACTAATATATTGAATTTAAAAACTTTTCATCGGTTAGGATGTCCCTTAGACAGTATATCAAAGAGTATTCACAAATTATCGTCATACAGTGGTGAAATAATAACCACAGTAGGTCAATGTACTTTAAAAGTATATCACAATGCAAGCACGATAAAGTATTACTTTTCACATTGTTGATCTCTATACACAAAATATCTTAGGTGGAGACAGTTTTAAAGAGTTGAATCTAATTAAGAGGCTGTATAAAATCAATTTTGTCCCAAGTCGAATATTAGATAATTATAGTGGATCTTTTTATAGCACTAGGTTGTCTAAAAGATATGTCGAGTAGAAGAACCGACCGAATGGATGAGTTCTTTAGTCATTACTACCAAAAAAGGTGGTTCATTATGTTTAGGTATGGTGTCATTACCAATTTCCTACTATAGATGAAATAAAGTCAGATCTCTCAGGTGCAAAATATTTTTCAAACTTAGATGCTAATAAAGGTTACTGGATGTTGCGTCTCACAGAGGACACATCGAAGCTGTGCACAGTCATTACTCCTTTTGGGAGATACAGATATACCTGACTTCCGTTTGGTATTAGTGCTGCACCAGATATTTTTCATCGAGAAATGGTTAACAGTAAAACAGTTTAGTGATATAAATAATGTCAAGATAATAATGGACTATTTTCTAATTTTTGGAAGAGCTATACAGGAACATAATGAGGCACTTCAAAGAGTATTAAATAGGGCTCGTGAATTAAATATTAAAATGAACAAAGAAGAATCTTCAATATGTTGTACAGAAGTTAAATACTTAGGACATATCTTCAGTCAAGGAGTCAAAGTTGATCCTTCAAAAGTCATATAGTAATTATCATCATATGGTCGATTATCTTGGTTCTTTCATACTTCGGATGTCTAAAGAAAACAGTCTCCTATGATCACTTTTGTCAAATAATTGTGATTGGATTCGGTCTGAATGACATGAATCTGAATTTAATAAAATTAAGTCGCTTATAACAGACAGTCCAGTGTTAGCATATTGTGATCCCAATAAAGAAATAACATTATCAGTTGATGCATCTAAAGATGCCATTGGAGCGGTCATATTACATGACAACGAGCAAATAGCATATGCCTCAGCCTCATTAACTAAAAGTCAACAAAATTATGCTGTATTTTATTTGGTTGTATAAAGTTCCACCAGTATGTATACGGGAGACAAATTAAAGTTGAAACCGACCATGAGCCACCGATAACTATGTTTAAGAAATCATTACAGGATATGTATGTTACATATAAATCGGGCAAATATCTATATATTGCCCATCCTCGAGTGTCCCGAGCACCTCTTCCTGATAATCTAATTTGTCAATAAGTCAAGAAGAAAAACTTCAGGAGCTTCAATAACTAATGATCCAACATTGTCTAAAATTGTATCTTATAGTCAAAATGGTTGGCCTGAACGTAACATTTCAGTTAGTCAGGCAATTGAGCCTCAATTTTCTCTAAAGGACAAATTGCATGTAATCACAAATGATATTATATTAATGACTGATAAGATAGTAATTTCCGAAAATATGAGAGATTATGTTATAAAACGAATACACAGAGGACACTTAGGCATAAACAGTTCCATACGTCTGGCAGAATCTACAGTTTATTGGCCGCAAACGAGCAATGATATTGAAAAATATATTAACCAATGTCATACATGTCTTACTTATCGCAGAAATAATTCCAAACAACCTATTATTCATCACGATTACAAACTTTTGCCTTGGAATAAAGTAGGAATAGATTTATTTGATCTTGATAGTAAAAAGTACTTAATTGTAGTTGATTATTTTTATTTCTCAAAATATGTTGAAATAGCCCTATTACATAGTAGCTAAAACTGTATATCAGTCATAACTCAATTGAAGTCAATTTTCTCTAGACATAGCATACCTGAAACTGTGATTAGTGATAATGGTCCACCTTTTAATTCCAAAGAGTTTCATTTATTTACAATCTATTAGAATATCAATCGCTCAAATGAAGCTCGAAGGAAGAACAATTGGTACAGGTGAGCATATATTGAATAAATGTAAACAAGACAATACCGATCCTCGTATTGTAATGTTTATGTACAGGAATACCCCAAAACAAAGTAGTTATTCTCCATCATAACTATGTATAAATAATACCCGTCGCAGACACTCAATTATCTATCACCTTCACTAGCCGATATTAAAACTTTATCTAAGAGTATTAAAAAGCAGAAAGATTATTCAACATTTTATTATATAATAAACACACAAAACAACTGTCAGATTTACAAGCTGGTGATAAAATATATTTCAAACACAAGCCCGATAGTTCATCGCTTCCAGATAGGATAAAACAAGTAGAAAACGAACGCCGTAGCTATACTGTTCAGTCCCAGAGAAGGAATATTTAGGAGAAATGGTGAGCATATATTATACTAAAACCTGTAGTCCCAGTCTCGAAGAACACTGTGATACTTGAAAAAGTAGAGGAGATTAGTCAATCACCTAAAACAACACGTTACGGAGGTATTGTTAGACCTCCTCAACGCTTTTATAATAAATAGTTGTGTTCTTTAATCATAAGATATTAAATTAAGTATTGTTTGTTATCAATTGTAATGTGTGTCAACTGTCAGTGACATTTCATATTACGTCAAGGTGGAATATTGTCATCGTTTAAAAATGTCTACGTCCACATTAATGTCTTGGCTAATGAGGAATTTAGTAGTATTATTAGTAGTAGTATTGTACTTACCTTAGAAATAAGTGTGGTCTTTAACTTCAAAGGGAAGATGTTAGATGAATGTATTTATATTGGCAACACTGCCTGTTTGTGCATCCGCCATTAAAGATATTATATACACGGAGCTCATGTCCTTTTAATCCAAAATACACCTACACGCTACAACCCGGCCAGCCTACTATTTCATACCATACTCAATATTGGGTTCTCATACTGCAGCTTGTTGGTTAGCACCGTGACTTTTGTTTTGTGAGGTGCGAACCTAAGCTTGTTTCTGGCCGAAGAAGGGGTGTGCTGTGTTCCGGTGTGCCCCTACAATGGTGGTAAGGAGGCTTCTTCCCTCCTTGCCGAGGTGGGGTTGCGGTCAGATGCAGCCAGCGCTGGCAAAGTCGCGGATTCAGCTGCTTCCCGCAGCCTTCACCAGACCGTCAGACCACCTGGTGAGGGCCCTGCCAACACTACGTCTACCGGTACGCGGTCGCGATTCGAGGACCTTAATGCCCCAATGGCTGTCAGTTCTTCGAGCGATATGTCCTGCCCATTGCCATTTGAGGTTAGCAATCTTTTATACATAAAATAATTGATTTTGGATAAAGCAGTGCACGCGTATATTGGCCGATGATGATGATGAAATGAAGAATTTCTTTTGTTCTTTCAACAACATCGTCATCGTCGCCATGAGGGCAATGGGGAGGAGGACGATGGGGTTGTGGAGTGCAGTGTCGTAGTAACGCGTACACGTGTGTGCTGTGTGCGGGCTGTGCGCCGCCCGCCCCACCACCACATCCAGAAGAAGCTGCCACCTCCGGAGGGTGAGCGCACGCGCGCACGAGTTGATCCTGTTGTTATATCTGTATGTTGTTAATTCAGTTAAATTGCTTTATAATTATGATTACATAATTTGGCTTTTTAGTATGTAGTATATACAAAAATCTGTATATATAATGAAAATAAGTTCGTTTGTTCGATGTTCACCTATCACGTGAAAACTAGTGAACGTATCGTCATGGGAATACGACCCTTCGACGCAAAATAATTTGTAGATTTTTTTTTTATTTCTTATTATCTTTAATAAACATATATGTTTTTATCGACACTTGACCGCTTGATTATACATGTGCAATTAAACAAAACAACAATAAAGAAAAAACCATACAAAAGTTATCATAATATATTTATTAAAGAAATGTGGCGATAAGAAAATGTAAATCCTTCACAAATTATAAATAACATTATACATATAATTTCTATATATGCTTCATAAGAACTTCGCGTCGCTGTGCACGTTGTAGACTTTTGGGCCACATCTCCTATTCATTTAACCTACAATAATGTCCGCTACGACTTATTGGCTGCGAAATACTAAAGCACATCAAGACACTGTTGATAATTATGAAGCGATAAAATGTCGAGATTTTTTTTATACAAAGGGCTCTATAATATGCGTAAATATTATACAATACTTTTCACTATTCATCCTACTGTTCTGGTGGATGGGGCTTGTCAGCGTCTATTTCTTCGGGCGGAGCAAATCCCTCCTCTGTTGCGTATAATATATCCAATATTTTACGTATGATCGGTGCGTTTTCTTGCTCCTCGATCTCTTGGCAAATCACTTCAATGTCCCGAAGTTTACCAAAGTAGAAATCCCTCTCCTTTTCCAATCCATCGATTGATGCTTTTAATTCATTTACCGCATGGTTTAGCTCATCAATTGTTTTAGAGTCTCCCTTAGGGTATTGTACTAATCTTGCCACGTTCGCTGAAGTCGAACTCACTGTGCTCTTATTCTTGACAATGGTTTGGGGTCTAGATGCGACTGTCGCGATGGCCACCGCTGGTTTCTTAACATTGCTGGCCCGAGGCGCCGACGAGCATCCGTGCCCCATGGGCAAACCTTCGCGTTGCGCGACTGCGTCATACTCGGTGCCCCCATAATTGGCATCGAAAAATTTTTTGAACCATTGTAAAAACTCAAAGTTGTCTTGGAAACGACCCTTCACCAGTTTGTCAACGGGAACTATCTTATCGACACCCATTTTTTTGAAAGCAGCCTGTAATATTTTGAAGTTTTGTATGTATTCATGTTCCAAATGAGTCTTGAATTTGATTCGCTTAACAGGCACACTACCAGGAAATAGCATGTCCATGAACTGGCAATAAGCGGCACCAGTACACAGCTCCTCAATTTTCGCAAAATTTGACTGCATGCAGTCATTGACCCATGCTAACATATCATGCCGTGATAGATTCTCTGAGGTTACATTTGTTGAATATACGTTCACTGCCATTTTTTAAAACTCAAAATAGCTCAAGCAAGCAAAGACCAATATTTCGTAAGCAACACTCTTTACTTTATTTTAAACAATGTGACCTAAAAACGTTGATTTTACTCTTAAATTTTTCCAGACTATATATATATATATATATCTATTCTAGAACATGTATAATTCAATTCACTGTGACGTATTGAAGTGTTTTTAAAAGAATAAATCGTTGCGAACTCTAAACACTCTCCGGCCAGCAAAGCGGATGGGAAACAGGCAGTTTATATATATACATATATATATATAAATATAAATATATATATATAAATATAAATATATAAATATAAATATACACGGATATATGTTAAGTTTAACTTGTCGATACGAGAGATAGATAAGAGTTTAAGGTTTCACTGAAGCTGTTTGAACTGTTTTTTTTATAATAAAGTTGAAATAAATTTTTTCACTATTTTACAAGACACGATATTTTTACTAACATTCTTTTTTTACTAAGGCGATATGTTACATGCCTGCATACACATACTTCACAGAAACTGATTCCTGTGTAGTTTCATTTTTTTTGCGTCTTTTGGAAAATTTTAATCATGCCCGGTACTCATCGTACTTGTGTGGTGTGTGGTATCAAAGAAAGACAAACTGAAAAACGGATTTTCACAAGGTTTTGAGATATTCAACTTTATTTTTTACTATTGTAAAAAATAAATTTTTAAAAATTTACTCTAGAAATGGAAATGGAAACAAATCGATTTTTATTTATCACATAGATGTTCAAAACCTTGTTCATTATAACATTATAAAATAATGTTGAAAATCTCTATATGTATACGTATCGTACCTTGCTTGAAATGAAGTAAATATTGGTTTGTATTGTAAAATAAAAATTAAACATTTCCGATACAAACTTCAAATTTTTGTAAGCGTTAAAATTTCATTAAAATTATACTAAGTAATAAAACATTGTTTTATTTCGTTTTAAAAAATCAAGTTTTAATTTATATGTGCAATCTCTACCTGCCTTCGATACTGACAAAAAAATCGATAATATTCGCTACATTATCTATTCAACATCGATATTAATGCCCATCACTATCTTTGACAGTGGCAGGATTTTTGTAGTCGCGGTTTGTTTTGATGTTGGTACCAGATCGGATCGGATCGGAGATTCATTGGAATATGACTTAATTACAGGTATATTTAGCTGGAATCTACATGCAAAAAACCAATACATAAAAGAAAAAATTCTTATACAAAAACCCGGAGACACTTGACCAAGCTGTTCAATTAGCCAGCCAAGCAGTTGGAGACGACCAGGCAACAAGCTAAATTATTGGAAGAAACTTCATTCATCGGGCAGGTCCAGTCTAATTCCAGTTACAGAAAACAGAGGCAGTCAACTAGTACTTCACATGCAAGAGATCTATATCTATATATAAAATGTAAAAATTGTGGCAAATATAATCATTTTGCAGTAGCGTGTAAGAATAAAAATGTCCATTTTGTAGAAACTGAAGGTCATAGTCCCAATATCGACACAAATAATAGGCTATATGCGGGACCGATTCAATAATGTAAATAAAGAGTTGTGGCAGGTAAATTTATTAATAAATAGTAATAATGTTACTTTTCTAATAGACACAGGTTACACCGATACTAATATATTGAATTTAAAAACTTTTCATCGGTTAGGATGTCCCTTAGACAGTATATCAAAGAGTATTCACAAATTATCGTCATACAGTGGTGAAATAATAACCACAGTAGGTCAATGTACTTTAAAAGTATATCACAATGCAAGCACGATAAAGTATTACTTTTCACATTGTTGATCTCTATACACAAAATATCTTAGGTGGAGACAGTTTTAAAGAGTTGAATCTAATTAAGAGGCTGTATAAAATCAATTTTGTCCCAAGTCGAATATTAGATAATTATAGTGGATCTTTTTATAGCACTAGGTTGTCTAAAAGATATGTCGAGTAGAAGAACCGACCGAATGGATGAGTTCTTTAGTCATTACTACCAAAAAAGGTGGTTCATTATGTTTAGGTATGGTGTCATTACCAATTTCCTACTATAGATGAAATAAAGTCAGATCTCTCAGGTGCAAAATATTTTTCAAACTTAGATGTTAATAAAGGTTACTGGATGTTGCGTCTCACAGAGGACACATCGAAGCTGTGCACAGTCATTACTCCTTTTGGGAGATACAGATATACCTGACTTCCGTTTGGTATTAGTGCTGCACCAGATATTTTTCATCGAGAAATGGTTAACAGTAAAACAGTTTAGTGATATAAATAATGTCAAGATAATAATGGACTATTTTCTAATTTTTGGAAAAGCTATACAAGAACATAATGAGGCACTTCAAAGAGTATTAAATAGGGCTCGTGAATTAAATATTAAAATGAACAAAGAAGAATCTTCAATATGTTGTACAGAAGTTAAATACTTAGGACATATCTTCAGTCAAGGAGTCAAAGTTGATCCTTCAAAAGTCATATAGTAATTATCATCATATGGTCGATTATCTTGGTTCTTTCATACTTCGGATGTCTAAAGAAAACAGTCTCCTATGATCACTTTTGTCAAATAATTGTGATTGGATTCGGTCTGAATGACATGAATCTGAATTTAATAAAATTAAGTCGCTTATAACAGACAGTCCAGTGTTAGCATATTGTGATCCCAATAAAGAAATAACATTATCAGTTGATGCATCTAAAGATGCCATTGGAGCGGTCATATTACATGACAACGAGCAAATAGCATATGCCTCAGCCTCATTAACTAAAAGTCAACAAAATTATGCTGTATTTTATTTGGTTGTATAAAGTTCCACCAGTATGTATACGGGAGACAAATTAAAGTTGAAACCGACCATGAGCCACCGATAACTATGTTTAAGAAATCATTACAGGATATGTATGTTACATATAAATCGGGCAAATATCTATATATTGCCCATCCTCGAGTGTCCCGAGCACCTCTTCCTGATAATCTAATTTGTCAATAAGTCAAGAAGAAAAACTTCAGGAGCTTCAATAACTAATGATCCAACATTGTCTAAAATTGTATCTTATAGTCAAAATGGTTGGCCTGAACGTAACATTTCAGTTAGTCAGGCAATTGAGCCTCAATTTTCTCTAAAGGACAAATTGCATGTAATCACAAATGATATTATATTAATGACTGATAAGATAGTAATTCCCGAAAATATGAGAGATTATGTTATAAAACGAATACACAGAGGACACTTAGGCATAAACAGTTCCATACGTCTGGCAGAATCTACAGTTTATTGGCCGCAAACGAGCAATGATATTGAAAAATATATTAACCAATGTCATACATGTCTTACTTATCGCAGAAATAATTCCAAACAACCTATTATTCATCACGATTACAAACTTTTGCCTTGGAATAAAGTAGGAATAGATTTATTTGATCTTGATAGTAAAAAGTACTTAATTGTAGTTGATTATTTTTATTTCTCAAAATATGTTGAAATAGCCCTATTACATAGTAGCTAAAACTGTATATCAGTCATAACTCAATTGAAGTCAATTTTCTCTAGACATAGCATACCTGAAACTGTGATTAGTGATAATGGTCCACCTTTTAATTCCAAAGAGTTTCATTTATTTACAATCTATTAGAATATCAATCGCTCAAATGAAGCTCGAAGGAAGAACAATTGGTACAGGTGAGCATATATTGAATAAATGTAAACAAGACAATACCGATCCTCGTATTGTAATGTTTATGTACAGGAATACCCCAAAACAAAGTAGTTATTCTCCATCATAACTATGTATAAATAATACCCGTCGCAGACACTCAATTATCTATCACCTTCACTAGCCGATATTAAAACTTTATCTAAGAGTATTAAAAAGCAGAAAGATTATTCAACATTTTATTATATAATAAACACACAAAACAACTGTCAGATTTACAAGCTGGTGATAAAATATATTTCAAACACAAGCCCGATAGTTCATCGCTTCCAGGTAGGATAAAACAAGTAGAAAACGAACGCCGTAGCTATACTGTTCAGTCCCAGAGAAGGAATATTTAGGAGAAATGGTGAGCATATACTAAAACCTGTAGTCCCAGTCTCGAAGAACACTGTGATACTTGAAAAAGTAGAGGAGATTAGTCAATCACCTAAAACAACACGTTACGGAGGTATTGTTAGACCTCCTCAACGCTTTTATAATAAATAGTTGTGTTCTTTAATCATAAGATATTAAATTAAGTATCGTTTGTTATCAATTGTAATGTGTGTCAACTGTCAGTGACATTTCATATTACGTCAAGGTGGAATATTGTCATCGTTTAAAAATGTCTACGTCCACATTAATGTCTTGGCTAATGAGGAATTTAGTAGTATTTATAATAAAAGTATTGTACTTACCTTAGAAATAAGTGTGGTCTTTAACTTCAAAGGGAAGATGTTAGATGAATGTATTTATATTGGCAACACTGCCTGTTTGTGCATCCGCCATTAAAGATATTATATACACGGAGCTCATGTCCTTTTAATCCAAAATACACCTACACGCTACAACCCGGCCAGCCTACTATTTCATACCATACTCAATATTGGGTTCTCATACTGCAGCTTGTTGGTTAGCACCGTGACTTTTGTTTTGTGAGGTGCGAACCTAAGCTTGTTTCTGACCCCCCCAATTGTGAATATCGGCGTGTCGACCGCATTTGCCTTCTTCGTGATATTCCCGGTCTCTTGCCCGGAGAGGATCAGCACGACATCACCTATCACGTGAAAACTAGTGAACGTATCGTCATGGGAATATGAGCCTTCGACGCGAAATAAATTGTAGATCGTTTTATTTCTAATTATCTTTAATAAACATTTAAATTCCATATTATTTATGAGATTGCTATAGAAAGCCATTTGCGTTTATAGTTGAAAGAAAATGTTTTTATCGACACTTGGCCGCATGAATACACCTGTGCAATTAAACAAAACAACAATAAAGAAACAAAACCATACAGAAATTGTCATAATATATTAAATAATTGCAACGCCGGCCGTGTCGACGCGGAGGCCGCTCGGCGGGGGTACTGCGGCGCCGCCATTAAGTGCGTGACAGTCTATTCAGTCTTATTAAAGAAATCAGATGTGGCGATAGAAAATGTACAATGAACATTCAATATTTTTCACTATTCATGCTACTGTTCTGGTGGATGGGGCTTGTCACCGTCTATTTCTTCGGGTGGAGCAAATCCCTCCTCTGTTGCGTAAAAGATATCCAATATTTTACGTATGATCGGTGCGTTTTCTTGCTCGTCGATCTCTTGGCAAATCACTTCAATGTCCTGAAGTTTACAAAAGTAGAAATCCCTCTCCTTTTCCAATCCATCAATTAATGCTAATTCATTTACCGGATGGTTTAGCTCATCAATTTCTTTAGAGCCTTCGTTAGCGTTTTGATTTAATCTTGCCATGTTCGCTGGAGTCGAACGCACTGTGCTCTTACTCTTGACAACGGTTTGGGATCTAGCTGCGACTTTTTCGATGGGCACCGCTGGTTTCTTAACATTGCTGGCCCGAGGCGCCAACGAGCATCCGTGCCCCATGGGCAAGCCTTCGCGTTGCGCGACTGCGTCATTCTCGGTGCCCCCATAATTGGCATCGAAAAATTTTTTGAACCATTGTAAAAACTCAGTTGTCTTGGAAACGACCTTTCACCAGTTTGTCAACGGGAACTATCTTATCGACACCCATTTTTTTGAAAGCAGCCTGTAATATTTTGAAGTTTTGTATATATTCATGTTCCAAATGAGTATTGAATTTGATTCGCTTAACAGGCACACTACCAGAAAATAACATATCCATGAACTGGCAATAAGCGGCACCAGTACACAGCTCCTCAATTTTCGCAAAATTTGACTGCATGCAGTCATTGACCCATGCTAACATATCATGCCGTGATAGATTCTCTGAGCTTACATTTGTTGAATATACGTTCACTGCCATTTTTACAACTCAAAATAGCTCAAGCAAGCAAAGACCAATATTTCGTAAGCTACACTCTTAACTTTATTTTAAACAATGTAACTTAAAAACGTCAATTTTACCCTTAAATTGTTCTAGACTATATATATCTATTCTAGAACATATATAATTCAATTCACTGTGACGTATTGAAGTATTTTTAAAAGAATAAAACGTTGCGAACTCTAAACACTCTCCGGCCAGCAAAGTGGACGGGAAACAGGTAGTTTATATATATATACATATATATATATAATATATATATATATATATATATATATATATATATATATATATATATATATATATATATATATAAATATACGGATATATGTAAAGTTTAACTTGTCGATACGAGAGATAGATAAGAGTTTAAGGTTTCACTGAAGCTGTTTGAACTGTTTTTTTTATAGTAAAGTTGAAATAATTTTTTTTACTATTTTACAAGACACGATATTTTTATTAACACTCTTTTTAAATTAAGTATGTTACTAAGGCAATATGTTATATGCCAGCATACACATACTTCACAGAAACTGATTCCTGTGTAGTTTCATTTTTTTTTTGCATCTTTTGCAAAATTTTAATCATGCCCGGTACTCATCGTACTTGTGAGGTTTGTGGTATCAAAGAAAGACATACTGAAAAACGGTTTTTCACAAGGTTTTGAGATTTTTAACTTTATTTTTTACTATTGTAAAAATTAATTTTTTAAAAATTTACTCTAGAAATGAAAATAGAAACAAATCGTTTTTTATTTATCACATAGATGTTCAAAACCCTGGGACACTTGACCAAGCTGTTCAATTGGCCAGCCAAGCAATTGGAGTCGACCAGGCAACAAGCTAAATTATTGGAAGAAACTTCATTCATCGGGCAGGTCCAGTCTAATTCCAGTTACAGAAAACAGAGGCAGTCAACTAGTACTTCACATGCAAGAGATCTATATCTATATATAAAATTTTAAAATTGTGGCAAATATAATCATTTTGCAGTAGCGTGTAAGAATAAAAATGTCCATTTTGTAGAAACTGAAGGTCATAGTCCCAATATCGACACAAATAATAGGCTATATGCGGGAACGATTCAATAATGTAAATAAAGAATTGTGGCAGGTAAATTTATTAATAAATAATAATAATGTTACTTTT
Source organism: Troides aeacus (assembly GCA_033220335.2). Taxonomy (NCBI): domain Eukaryota; kingdom Metazoa; phylum Arthropoda; class Insecta; order Lepidoptera; family Papilionidae; genus Troides; species Troides aeacus. The sequence goes on along the minus strand of CM067293.1, from coordinate 8,747,201 downwards.
CTAATAGACACAGGTTACACCGATACTAATATATTGAATTTAAAAACTTTTCATCGGTTAGGATGTCCCTTAGACAGTATATCAAAGAGTATTCACAAATTATCGTCATACAGTGGTGACATAATAACCACAGTAGATCAATGTACTTTAAAAGTATATCACAATGCAAGCATGATTAAGTATTACTTTTCACATTGTTGATCTCTATACACAAAATATCTTAGGTGGAGATAGTTTTAAAGAGTTGAATCTAATTAAGAGGCTGTATAAAATCAATTTTGTCCCAAGTCGAATATTAGATAATTATAGTGGATCTTTTTATAGCACTAGGTTGTCTAAAAGATATGTCGAGTAGAAGAACCGACCGAATGGATGAGTTCTTTAGTCATTACTACCAAAAAAGGTGGTTCATTATGTTTAGGTATGGTGTCATTACCAATTTCCTACTATAGATGAAATAAAGTCAGATCTCTCAGGTGCAAAATATTTTTCAAACTTAGATGTTAATAAAGGTTACTGGATGTTGCGTCTCACAGAGGACACATCGAAGCTGTGCACAGTCATTACTCCTTTTGGGAGATACAGATATACCTGACTTCCGTTTGGTATTAGTGCTGCACCAGATATTTTTCATCGAGAAATGGTTAACAGTAAAACAGTTTAGTGATATAAATAATGTCAAGATAATAATGGACTATTTTCTAATTTTTGGAAGAGCTATACAGGAACATAATGAGGCACTTCAAAGAGTATTAAATAGGGCTCGTGAATTAAATATTAAAATGAACAAAGAAGAATCTTCAATATGTTGTACAGAAGTTAAATACTTAGGACATATCTTCAGTCAAGGAGTCAAAGTTGATCCTTCAAAAGTCATATAGTAATTATCATCATATGGTCGATTATCTTGGTTCTTTCATACTTCGGATGTCTAAAGAAAACAGTCTCCTATGATCACTTTTGTCAAATAATTGTGATTGGATTCGGTCTGAATGACATGAATCTGAATTTAATAAAATTAAGTCGCTTATAACAGACAGTCCAGTGTTAGCATATTGTGATCCCAATAAAGAAATAACATTATCAGTTGATGCATCTAAAGATGCCATTGGAGCGGTCATATTACATGACAACGAGCAAATAGCATATGCCTCAGCCTCATTAACTAAAAGTCAACAAAATTATGCTGTATTTTATTTGGTTGTATAAAGTTCCACCAGTATGTATACGGGAGACAAATTAAAGTTGAAACCGACCATGAGCCACCGATAACTATGTTTAAGAAATCATTACAGGATATGTATGTTACATATAAATCGGGCAAATATCTATATATTGCCCATCCTCGAGTGTCCCGAGCACCTCTTCCTGATAATCTAATTTGTCAATAAGTCAAGAAGAAAAACTTCAGGAGCTTCAATAACTAATGATCCAACATTGTCTAAAATTGTATCTTATAGTCAAAATGGTTGGCCTGAACGTAACATTTCAGTTAGTCAGGCAATTGAGCCTCAATTTTCTCTAAAGGACAAATTGCATGTAATCACAAATGATATTATATTAATGACTGATAAGATAGTAATTTCCGAAAATATGAGAGATTATGTTATAAAACGAATACACAGAGGACACTTAGGCATAAACAGTTCCATACGTCTGGCAGAATCTACAGTTTATTGGCCGCAAACGAGCAATGATATTGAAAAATATATTAACCAATGTCATACATGTCTTACTTATCGCAGAAATAATTCCAAACAACCTATTATTCATCACGATTACAAACTTTTGCCTTGGAATAAAGTAGGAATAGATTTATTTGATCTTGATAGTAAAAAGTACTTAATTGTAGTTGATTATTTTTATTTCTCAAAATATGTTGAAATAGCCCTATTACATAGTAGCTAAAACGCTATATCAGTCATAACTCAATTGAAGTCAATTTTCTCTAGACATAGCATACCTGAAACTGTGATTAGTGATAATGGTCCACCTTTTAATTCCAAAGAGTTTCATTTATTTACAATCTATTAGAATATCAATCGCTCAAATGAAGCTCGAAGGAAGAACAATTGGTACAGGTGAGCATATATTGAATAAATGTAAACAAGACAATACCGATCCTCGTATTGTAATGTTTATGTACAGGAATACCCCAAAACAAAGTAGTTATTCTCCATCATAACTATGTATAAATAATACCCGTCGCAGACACTCAATTATCTATCACCTTCACTAGCCGATATTAAAACTTTATCTAAGAGTATTAAAAAGCAGAAAGATTATTCAACATTTTATTATATAATAAACACACAAAACAACTGTCAGATTTACAAGCTGGTGATAAAATATATTTCAAACACAAGCCCGATAGTTCATCGCTTCCAGGTAGGATAAAACAAGTAGAAAACGAACGCCGTAGCTATACTGTTCAGTCCCAGAGAAGGAATATTTAGGAGAAATGGTGAGCATATACTAAAACCTGTAGTCCCAGTCTCGAAGAACACTGTGATACTTGAAAAAGTAGAGGAGATTAGCCAATCACCTAAAACAACACGTTACGGAGGTATTGTTAGACCTCCTCAACGCTTTTATAATAAATAGTTGTGTTCTTTAATCATAAGATATTAAATTAAGTATTGTTTGTTATCAATTGTAATGTGTGTCAACTGTCAGTGACATTTCATATTACGTCAAGGTGGAATATTGTCATCGTTTAAAAATGTCTACGTCCACATTAATGTCTTGGCTAATGAGGAATTTAGTAGTATTTATAATAAAAGTATTGTACTTACCTTAGAAATAAGTGTGGTCTTTAACTTCAAAGGGAAGATGTTAGATGAATGTATTTATATTGGCAACACTGCCTGTTTGTGCATCCGCCATTAAAGATATTATATACACGGAGCTCATGTCCTTTTAATCCAAAATACACCTACACGCTACAACCCGGCCAGCCTACTATTTCATACCATACTCAATATTGGGTTCTCATACTGCAGCTTGTTGGTTAGCACCGTGACTTTTGTTTTGTAAGGTGCGAACCTAAGCTTGTTTCTGGCCGAAGAAGGGGTGTGCTGTGTTCCGGTGTGCCCCTACAATGGTGGTAAGGAGGCTTCTTCCCTCCTTGCCGAGGTGGGGTTGCGGTCAGATGCAGCCAGCGCTGGCAAAGTCGCGGATTCAGCTGCTTCCCGCAGCCTTCACCAGACCGTCAGACCACCTGGAGAGGGCCCTGCCAACACTACGTCTACCGGTACGCGGTCGCGATTCGAGGACCTTAATGCCCCAATGGCTGTCAGTTCTTCGAGCGATATGTCCTGCCCATTGCCATTTGAGGTTAGCAATCTTTTATACATAAAATAATTGATTTTGGATAAAGCAGTGCACGCGTATATTGGCCGATGATGATGATGAAATGAAGAATTTCTTTTGTTCTTTCAACAACATCGTCATCGTCGCCATGAGGGCAATGGGGAGGAGGACGATGGGGTTGTGGAGTGCAGTGTCGTAGTAACGCGTACACGTGTGTGCTGTGTGCGGGCTGTGCGCCGCCCGCCCCACCACCACATCCAGAAGAAGCTGCCACCTCCGGAGGGTGAGCGCACGCGCGCACGAGTTGATCCTGTTGTTATATCTGTATGTTGTTAATTCAGTTAAATTGCTTTATAATTATGATTACATAATTTGGCTTTTTAGTATGTAGTATATACAAAAATCTGTATATATAATGAAAATAAGTTCGTTTGTTCGATGTTCACCTATCACGTGAAAACTAGTGAACGTATCGTCATGGGAATACGACCCTTCGACGCAAAATAATTTGTAGATTTTTTTTTTATTTCTTATTATCTTTAATAAACATATATGTTTTTATCGACACTTGACCGCTTGATTATACATGTGCAATTAAACAAAACAACAATAAAGAAAAAACCATACAAAAGTTATCATAATATATTTATTAAAGAAATGTGGCGATAAGAAAATGTAAATCCTTCACAAATTATAAATAACATTATACATATAATTTCTATATATGCTTCATAAGAACTTCGCGTCGCTGTGCACGTTGTAGACTTTTGGGCCACATCTCCTATTCATTTAACCTACAATAATGTCCGCTACGACTTATTGGCTGCGAAATACTAAAGCACATCAAGACACTGTTGATAATTATGAAGCGATAAAATGTCGAGATTTTTTTTATACAAAGGGCTCTATAATATGCGTAAATATTATACAATACTTTTCACTATTCATCCTACTGTTCTGGTGGATGGGGCTTGTCAGCGTCTATTTCTTCGGGCGGAGCAAATCCCTCCTCTGTTGCGTATAATATATCCAATATTTTACGTATGATCGGTGCGTTTTCTTGCTCCTCGATCTCTTGGCAAATCACTTCAATGTCCCGAAGTTTACCAAAGTAGAAATCCCTCTCCTTTTCCAATCCATCGATTGATGCTTTTAATTCATTTACCGCATGGTTTAGCTCATCAATTGTTTTAGAGTCTCCCTTAGGGTATTGTACTAATCTTGCCACGTTCGCTGAAGTCGAACTCACTGTGCTCTTATTCTTGACAATGGTTTGGGGTCTAGATGCGACTGTCGCGATGGCCACCGCTGGTTTCTTAACATTGCTGGCCCGAGGCGCCGACGAGCATCCGTGCCCCATGGGCAAACCTTCGCGTTGCGCGACTGCGTCATACTCGGTGCCCCCATAATTGGCATCGAAAAATTTTTTGAACCATTGTAAAAACTCAAAGTTGTCTTGGAAACGACCCTTCACCAGTTTGTCAACGGGAACTATCTTATCGACACCCATTTTTTTGAAAGCAGCCTGTAATATTTTGAAGTTTTGTATGTATTCATGTTCCAAATGAGTCTTGAATTTGATTCGCTTAACAGGCACACTACCAGGAAATAGCATGTCCATGAACTGGCAATAAGCGGCACCAGTACACAGCTCCTCAATTTTCGCAAAATTTGACTGCATGCAGTCATTGACCCATGCTAACATATCATGCCGTGATAGATTCTCTGAGGTTACATTTGTTGAATATACGTTCACTGCCATTTTTTAAAACTCAAAATAGCTCAAGCAAGCAAAGACCAATATTTCGTAAGCAACACTCTTTACTTTATTTTAAACAATGTGACCTAAAAACGTTGATTTTACTCTTAAATTTTTCCAGACTATATATATATATATATATCTATTCTAGAACATGTATAATTCAATTCACTGTGACGTATTGAAGTGTTTTTAAAAGAATAAATCGTTGCGAACTCTAAACACTCTCCGGCCAGCAAAGCGGATGGGAAACAGGCAGTTTATATATATACATATATATATATAAATATAAATATATATATATAAATATAAATATATAAATATAAATATACACGGATATATGTTAAGTTTAACTTGTCGATACGAGAGATAGATAAGAGTTTAAGGTTTCACTGAAGCTGTTTGAACTGTTTTTTTTATAATAAAGTTGAAATAAATTTTTTCACTATTTTACAAGACACGATATTTTTACTAACATTCTTTTTTTACTAAGGCGATATGTTACATGCCTGCATACACATACTTCACAGAAACTGATTCCTGTGTAGTTTCATTTTTTTTGCGTCTTTTGGAAAATTTTAATCATGCCCGGTACTCATCGTACTTGTGTGGTGTGTGGTATCAAAGAAAGACAAACTGAAAAACGGATTTTCACAAGGTTTTGAGATATTCAACTTTATTTTTTACTATTGTAAAAAATAAATTTTTAAAAATTTACTCTAGAAATGGAAATGGAAACAAATCGATTTTTATTTATCACATAGATGTTCAAAACCTTGTTCATTATAACATTATAAAATAATGTTGAAAATCTCTATATGTATACGTATCGTACCTTGCTTGAAATGAAGTAAATATTGGTTTGTATTGTAAAATAAAAATTAAACATTTCCGATACAAACTTCAAATTTTTGTAAGCGTTAAAATTTCATTAAAATTATACTAAGTAATAAAACATTGTTTTATTTCGTTTTAAAAAATCAAGTTTTAATTTATATGTGCAATCTCTACCTGCCTTCGATACTGACAAAAAAATCGATAATATTCGCTACATTATCTATTCAACATCGATATTAATGCCCATCACTATCTTTGACAGTGGCAGGATTTTTGTAGTCGCGGTTTGTTTTGATGTTGGTACCAGATCGGATCGGATCGGAGATTCATTGGAATATGACTTAATTACAGGTATATTTAGCTGGAATCTACATGCAAAAAACCAATACATAAAAGAAAAAATTCTTATACAAAAACCCGGAGACACTTGACCAAGCTGTTCAATTAGCCAGCCAAGCAGTTGGAGACGACCAGGCAACAAGCTAAATTATTGGAAGAAACTTCATTCATCGGGCAGGTCCAGTCTAATTCCAGTTACAGAAAACAGAGGCAGTCAACTAGTACTTCACATGCAAGAGATCTATATCTATATATAAAATGTAAAAATTGTGGCAAATATAATCATTTTGCAGTAGCGTGTAAGAATAAAAATGTCCATTTTGTAGAAACTGAAGGTCATAGTCCCAATATCGACACAAATAATAGGCTATATGCGGGACCGATTCAATAATGTAAATAAAGAGTTGTGGCAGGTAAATTTATTAATAAATAGTAATAATGTTACTTTTCTAATAGACACAGGTTACACCGATACTAATATATTGAATTTAAAAACTTTTCATCGGTTAGGATGTCCCTTAGACAGTATATCAAAGAGTATTCACAAATTATCGTCATACAGTGGTGAAATAATAACCACAGTAGGTCAATGTACTTTAAAAGTATATCACAATGCAAGCACGATAAAGTATTACTTTTCACATTGTTGATCTCTATACACAAAATATCTTAGGTGGAGATAGTTTTAAAGAGTTGAATCTAATTAAGAGGCTGTATAAAATCAATTTTGTCCCAAGTCGAATATTAGATAATTATAGTGGATCTTTTTATAGCACTAGGTTGTCTAAAAGATATGTCGAGTAGAAGAACCGACCGAATGGATGAGTTCTTTAGTCATTACTACTAAAAAAGGTGGTTCATTATGTTTAGGTATGGTGTCATTACCAATTTCCTACTATAGATGAAATAAAGTCAGATCTCTCAGGTGCAAAATATTTTTCAAACTTAGATGTTAATAAAGGTTACTGGATGTTGCGTCTCACAGAGGACACATCGAAGCTGTGCACAGTCATTACTCCTTTTGGGAGATACAGATATACCTGACTTCCGTTTGGTATTAGTGCTGCACCAGATATTTTTCATCGAGAAATGGTTAACAGTAAAACAGTTTAGTGATATAAATAATGTCAAGATAATAATGGACTATTTTCTAATTTTTGGAAAAGCTATACAAGAACATAATGAGGCACTTCAAAGAGTATTAAATAGGGCTCGTGAATTAAATATTAAAATGAACAAAGAAGAATCTTCAATATGTTGTACAGAAGTTAAATACTTAGGACATATCTTCAGTCAAGGAGTCAAAGTTGATCCTTCAAAAGTCATATAGTAATTATCATCATATGGTCGATTATCTTGGTTCTTTCATACTTCGGATGTCTAAAGAAAACAGTCTCCTATGATCACTTTTGTCAAATAATTGTGATTGGATTCGGTCTGAATGACATGAATCTGAATTTAATAAAATTAAGTCGCTTATAACAGACAGTCCAGTGTTAGCATATTGTGATCCCAATAAAGAAATAACATTATCAGTTGATGCATCTAAAGATGCCATTGGAGCGGTCATATTACATGACAACGAGCAAATAGCATATGCCTCAGCCTCATTAACTAAAAGTCAACAAAATTATGCTGTATTTTATTTGGTTGTATAAAGTTCCACCAGTATGTATACGGGAGACAAATTAAAGTTGAAACCGACCATGAGCCACCGATAACTATGTTTAAGAAATCATTACAGGATATGTATGTTACATATAAATCGGGCAAATATCTATATATTGCCCATCCTCGAGTGTCCCGAGCACCTCTTCCTGATAATCTAATTTGTCAATAAGTCAAGAAGAAAAACTTCAGGAGCTTCAATAACTAATGATCCAACATTGTCTAAAATTGTATCTTATAGTCAAAATGGTTGGCCTGAACGTAACATTTCAGTTAGTCAGGCAATTGAGCCTCAATTTTCTCTAAAGGACAAATTGCATGTAATCACAAATGATATTATATTAATGACTGATAAGATAGTAATTCCCGAAAATATGAGAGATTATGTTATAAAACGAATACACAGAGGACACTTAGGCATAAACAGTTCCATACGTCTGGCAGAATCTACAGTTTATTGGCCGCAAACGAGCAATGATATTGAAAAATATATTAACCAATGTCATACATGTCTTACTTATCGCAGAAATAATTCCAAACAACCTATTATTCATCACGATTACAAACTTTTGACTTGGAATAAAGTAGGAATAGATTTATTTGATCTTGATAGTAAAAAGTACTTAATTGTAGTTGATTATTTTTATTTCTCAAAATATGTTGAAATAGCCCTATTACATAGTAGCTAAAACTGTATATCAGTCATAACTCAATTGAAGTCAATTTTCTCTAGACATAGCATACCTGAAACTGTGATTAGTGATAATGGTCCACCTTTTAATTCCAAAGAGTTTCATTTATTTACAATCTATTAGAATATCAATCGCTCAAATGAAGCTCGAAGGAAGAACAATTGGTACAGGTGAGCATATATTGAATAAATGTAAACAAGACAATACCGATCCTCGTATTGTAATGTTTATGTACAGGAATACCCCAAAACAAAGTAGTTATTCTCCATCATAACTATGTATAAATAATACCCGTCGCAGACACTCAATTATCTATCACCTTCACTAGCCGATATTAAAACTTTATCTAAGAGTATTAAAAAGCAGAAAGATTATTCAACATTTTATTATATAATAAACACACAAAACAACTGTCAGATTTACAAGCTGGTGATAAAATATATTTCAAACACAAGCCCGATAGTTCATCGCTTCCAGGTAGGATAAAACAAGTAGAAAACGAACGCCGTAGCTATACTGTTCAGTCCCCCAGAAGGAATATTTAGGAGAAATGGTGAGCATATACTAAAACCTGTAGTCCCAGTCTCGAAGAACACTGTGATACTTGAAAAAGTAGAGGAGATTAGCCAATCACCTAAAACAACACGTTACGGAGGTATTGTTAGACCTCCTCAACGCTTTTATAATAAATAGTTGTGTTCTTTAATCATAAGATATTAAATTAAGTATTGTTTGTTATCAATTGTAATGTGTGTCAACTGTCAGTGACATTTCATATTACGTCAAGGTGGAATATTGTCATCGTTTAAAAATGTCTACGTCCACATTAATGTCTTGGCTAATGAGGAATTTAGTAGTATTTATAATAAAAGTATTGTACTTACCTTAGAAATAAGTGTGGTCTTTAACTTCAAAGGGAAGATGTTAGATGAATGTATTTATATTGGCAACACTGCCTGTTTGTGCATCCGCCATTAAAGATATTATATACACGGAGCTCATGTCCTTTTAATCCAAAATACACCTACACGCTACAACCCGGCCAGCCTACTATTTCATACCATACTCAATATTGGGTTCTCATACTGCAGCTTGTTGGTTAGCACCGTGACTTTTGTTTTGTGAGGTGCGAACCTAAGCTTGTTTCTGACCCCCCCAATTGTGAATATCGGCGTGTCGACCGCATTTGCCTTCTTCGTGATATTCCCGGTCTCTTGCCCGGAGAGGATCAGCACGACATCACCTATCACGTGAAAACTAGTGAACGTATCGTCATGGGAATATGAGCCTTCGACGCGAAATAAATTGTAGATCGTTTTATTTCTAATTATCTTTAATAAACATTTAAATTCCATATTATTTATGAGATTGCTATAGAAAGCCATTTGCGTTTATAGTTGAAAGAAAATGTTTTTATCGACACTTGGCCGCATGAATACACCTGTGCAATTAAACAAAACAACAATAAAGAAACAAAACCATACAGAAATTGTCATAATATATTAAATAATTGCAACGCCGGCCGTGTCGACGCGGAGGCCGCTCGGCGGGGGTACTGCGGCGCCGCCATTAAGTGCGTGACAGTCTATTCAGTCTTATTAAAGAAATCAGATGTGGCGATAGAAAATGTACAATGAACATTCAATATTTTTCACTATTCATGCTACTGTTCTGGTGGATGGGGCTTGTCACCGTCTATTTCTTCGGGTGGAGCAAATCCCTCCTCTGTTGCGTAAAAGATATCCAATATTTTACGTATGATCGGTGCGTTTTCTTGCTCGTCGATCTCTTGGCAAATCACTTCAATGTCCTGAAGTTTACAAAAGTAGAAATCCCTCTCCTTTTCCAATCCATCAATTAATGCTAATTCATTTACCGGATGGTTTAGCTCATCAATTTCTTTAGAGCCTTCGTTAGCGTTTTGATTTAATCTTGCCATGTTCGCTGGAGTCGAACGCACTGTGCTCTTACTCTTGACAACGGTTTGGGATCTAGCTGCGACTTTTTCGATGGGCACCGCTGGTTTCTTAACATTGCTGGCCCGAGGCGCCAACGAGCATCCGTGCCCCATGGGCAAGCCTTCGCGTTGCGCGACTGCGTCATTCTCGGTGCCCCCATAATTGGCATCGAAAAATTTTTTGAACCATTGTAAAAACTCAGTTGTCTTGGAAACGACCTTTCACCAGTTTGTCAACGGGAACTATCTTATCGACACCCATTTTTTTGAAAGCAGCCTGTAATATTTTGAAGTTTTGTATATATTCATGTTCCAAATGAGTATTGAATTTGATTCGCTTAACAGGCACACTACCAGAAAATAACATATCCATGAACTGGCAATAAGCGGCACCAGTACACAGCTCCTCAATTTTCGCAAAATTTGACTGCATGCAGTCATTGACCCATGCTAACATATCATGCCGTGATAGATTCTCTGAGCTTACATTTGTTGAATATACGTTCACTGCCATTTTTACAACTCAAAATAGCTCAAGCAAGCAAAGACCAATATTTCGTAAGCTACACTCTTAACTTTATTTTAAACAATGTAACTTAAAAACGTCAATTTTACCCTTAAATTGTTCTAGACTATATATATCTATTCTAGAACATATATAATTCAATTCACTGTGACGTATTGAAGTATTTTTAAAAGAATAAAACGTTGCGAACTCTAAACACTCTCCGGCCAGCAAAGTGGACGGGAAACAGGTAGTTTATATATATATACATATATATATATAATATATATATATATATATATATATATATATATATATATATATATATATATATATATATATATATATAAATATACGGATATATGTAAAGTTTAACTTGTCGATACGAGAGATAGATAAGAGTTTAAGGTTTCACTGAAGCTGTTTGAACTGTTTTTTTTATAGTAAAGTTGAAATAATTTTTTTTACTATTTTACAAGACACGATATTTTTATTAACACTCTTTTTAAATTAAGTATGTTACTAAGGCAATATGTTATATGCCAGCATACACATACTTCACAGAAACTGATTCCTGTGTAGTTTCATTTTTTTTTTGCATCTTTTGCAAAATTTTAATCATGCCCGGTACTCATCGTACTTGTGAGGTTTGTGGTATCAAAGAAAGACATACTGAAAAACGGTTTTTCACAAGGTTTTGAGATTTTTAACTTTATTTTTTACTATTGTAAAAATTAATTTTTTAAAAATTTACTCTAGAAATGAAAATAGAAACAAATCGTTTTTTATTTATCACATAGATGTTCAAAACCCTGGGACACTTGACCAAGCTGTTCAATTGGCCAGCCAAGCAATTGGAGTCGACCAGGCAACAAGCTAAATTATTGGAAGAAACTTCATTCATCGGGCAGGTCCAGTCTAATTCCAGTTACAGAAAACAGAGGCAGTCAACTAGTACTTCACATGCAAGAGATCTATATCTATATATAAAATTTTAAAATTGTGGCAAATATAATCATTTTGCAGTAGCGTGTAAGAATAAAAATGTCCATTTTGTAGAAACTGAAGGTCATAGTCCCAATATCGACACAAATAATAGGCTATATGCGGGAACGATTCAATAATGTAAATAAAGAGTTGTGGCAGGTAAATTTATTAATAAATAATAATAATGTTACTTTTCTAATAGACACAGGTTACACCGATACTAATATATTGAATTTAAAAACTTTTCATCGGTTAGGATGTCCCTTAGACAGTATATCAAAGAGTATTCACAAATTATCGTCATACAGTGGTGACATAATAACCACAGTAGATCAATGTACTTTAAAAGTATATCACAATGCAAGCATGATTAAGTATTACTTTTCACATTGTTGATCTCTATACACAAAATATCTTAGGTGGAGATAGTTTTAAAGAGTTGAATCTAATTAAGAGGCTGTATAAAATCAATTTTGTCCCAAGTCGAATATTAGATAATTATAGTGGATCTTTTTATAGCACTAGGTTGTCTAAAAGATATGTCGAGTAGAAGAACCGACCGAATGGATGAGTTCTTTAGTCATTACTACCAAAAAAGGTGGTTCATTATGTTTAGGTATGGTGTCATTACCAATTTCCTACTATAGATGAAATAAAGTCAGATCTCTCAGGTGCAAAATATTTTTCAAACTTAGATGTTAATAAAGGTTACTGGATGTTGCGTCTCACAGAGGACACATCGAAGCTGTGCACAGTCATTACTCCTTTTGGGAGATACAGATATACCTGACTTCCGTTTGGTATTAGTGCTGCACCAGATATTTTTCATCGAGAAATGGTTAACAGTAAAACAGTTTAGTGATATAAATAATGTCAAGATAATAATGGACTATTTTCTAATTTTTGGAAGAGCTATACAGGAACATAATGAGGCACTTCAAAGAGTATTAAATAGGGCTCGTGAATTAAATATTAAAATGAACAAAGAAGAATCTTCAATATGTTGTACAGAAGTTAAATACTTAGGACATATCTTCAGTCAAGGAGTCAAAGTTGATCCTTCAAAAGTCATATAGTAATTATCATCATATGGTCGATTATCTTGGTTCTTTCATACTTCGGATGTCTAAAGAAAACAGTCTCCTATGATCACTTTTGTCAAATAATTGTGATTGGATTCGGTCTGAATGACATGAATCTGAATTTAATAAAATTAAGTCGCTTATAACAGACAGTCCAGTGTTAGCATATTGTGATCCCAATAAAGAAATAACATTATCAGTTGATGCATCTAAAGATGCCATTGGAGCGGTCATATTACATGACAACGAGCAAATAGCATATGCCTCAGCCTCATTAACTAAAAGTCAACAAAATTATGCTGTATTTTATTTGGTTGTATAAAGTTCCACCAGTATGTATACGGGAGACAAATTAAAGTTGAAACCGACCATGAGCCACCGATAACTATGTTTAAGAAATCATTACAGGATATGTATGTTACATATAAATCGGGCAAATATCTATATATTGCCCATCCTCGAGTGTCCCGAGCACCTCTTCCTGATAATCTAATTTGTCAATAAGTCAAGAAGAAAAACTTCAGGAGCTTCAATAACTAATGATCCAACATTGTCTAAAATTGTATCTTATAGTCAAAATGGTTGGCCTGAACGTAACATTTCAGTTAGTCAGGCAATTGAGCCTCAATTTTCTCTAAAGGACAAATTGCATGTAATCACAAATGATATTATATTAATGACTGATAAGATAGTAATTCCCGAAAATATGAGAGATTATGTTATAAAACGAATACACAGAGGACACTTAGGCATAAACAGTTCCATACGTCTGGCAGAATCTACAGTTTATTGGCCGCAAACGAGCAATGATATTGAAAAATATATTAACCAATGTCATACATGTCTTACTTATCGCAGAAATAATTCCAAACAACCTATTATTCATCACGATTACAAACTTTTGACTTGGAATAAAGTAGGAATAGATTTATTTGATCTTGATAGTAAAAAGTACTTAATTGTAGTTGATTATTTTTATTTCTCAAAATATGTTGAAATAGCCCTATTACATAGTAGCTAAAACTGTATATCAGTCATAACTCAATTGAAGTCAATTTTCTCTAGACATAGCATACCTGAAACTGTGATTAGTGATAATGGTCCACCTTTTAATTCCAAAGAGTTTCATTTATTTACAATCTATTAGAATATCAATCGCTCAAATGAAGCTCGAAGGAAGAACAATTGGTACAGGTGAGCATATATTGAATAAATGTAAACAAGACAATACCGATCCTCGTATTGTAATGTTTATGTACAGGAATACCCCAAAACAAAGTAGTTATTCTCCATCATAACTATGTATAAATAATACCCGTCGCAGACACTCAATTATCTATCACCTTCACTAGCCGATATTAAAACTTTATCTAAGAGTATTAAAAAGCAGAAAGATTATTCAACATTTTATTATATAATAAACACACAAAACAACTGTCAGATTTACAAGCTGGTGATAAAATATATTTCAAACACAAGCCCGATAGTTCATCGCTTCCAGGTAGGATAAAACAAGTAGAAAACGAACGCCGTAGCTATACTGTTCAGTCCCAGAGAAGGAATATTTAGGAGAAATGGTGAGCATATACTAAAACCTGTAGTCCCAGTCTCGAAGAACACTGTGATACTTGAAAAAGTAGAGGAGATTAGTCAATCACCTAAAACAACACGTTACGGAGGTATTGTTAGACCTCCTCAACGCTTTTATAATAAATAGTTGTGTTCTTTAATCATAAGATATTAAATTAAGTATTGTTTGTTATCAATTGTAATGTGTGTCAACTGTCAGTGACATTTCATATTACGTCAAGGTGGAATATTGTCATCGTTTAAAAATGTCTACGTCCACATTAATGTCTTGGCTAATGAGGAATTTAGTAGTATTTATAATAAAAGTATTGTACTTACCTTAGAAATAAGTGTGGTCTTTAACTTCAAAGGGAAGATGTTAGATGAATGTATTTATATTGGCAACACTGCCTGTTTGTGCATCCGCCATTAAAGATATTATATACACGGAGCTCATGTCCTTTTAATCCAAAATACACCTACACGCTACAACCCGGCCAGCCTACTATTTCATACCATACTCAATATTGGGTTCTCATACTGCAGCTTGTTGGTTAGCACCGTGACTTTTGTTTTGTGAGGTGCGAACCTAAGCTTGTTTCTGACCCCCCCAATTGTGAATATCGGCGTGTCGACCGCATTTGCCTTCTTCGTGATATTCCCGGTCTCTTGCCCGGAGAGGATCAGCACGACATCACCTATCACGTGAAAACTAGTGAACGTATCGTCATGGGAATATGAGCCTTCGACGCGAAATAAATTGTAGATCGTTTTATTTCTAATTATCTTTAATAAACATTTAAATTCCATATTATTTATGAGATTGCTATAGAAAGCCATTTGCGTTTATAGTTGAAAGAAAATGTTTTTATCGACACTTGGCCGCATGAATACACCTGTGCAATTAAACAAAACAACAATAAAGAAACAAAACCATACAGAAATTGTCATAATATATTAAATAATTGCAACGCCGGCCGTGTCGACGCGGAGGCCGCTCGGCGGGGGTACTGCGGCGCCGCCATTAAGTGCGTGACAGTCTATTCAGTCTTATTAAAGAAATCAGATGTGGCGATAGAAAATGTACAATGAACATTCAATATTTTTCACTATTCATGCTACTGTTCTGGTGGATGGGGCTTGTCACCGTCTATTTCTTCGGGTGGAGCAAATCCCTCCTCTGTTGCGTAAAAGATATCCAATATTTTACGTATGATCGGTGCGTTTTCTTGCTCGTCGATCTCTTGGCAAATCACTTCAATGTCCTGAAGTTTACAAAAGTAGAAATCCCTCTCCTTTTCCAATCCATCAATTAATGCTAATTCATTTACCGGATGGTTTAGCTCATCAATTTCTTTAGAGCCTTCGTTAGCGTTTTGATTTAATCTTGCCATGTTCGCTGGAGTCGAACGCACTGTGCTCTTACTCTTGACAACGGTTTGGGATCTAGCTGCGACTTTTTCGATGGGCACCGCTGGTTTCTTAACATTGCTGGCCCGAGGCGCCAACGAGCATCCGTGCCCCATGGGCAAGCCTTCGCGTTGCGCGACTGCGTCATTCTCGGTGCCCCCATAATTGGCATCGAAAAATTTTTTGAACCATTGTAAAAACTCAGTTGTCTTGGAAACGACCTTTCACCAGTTTGTCAACGGGAACTATCTTATCGACACCCATTTTTTTGAAAGCAGCCTGTAATATTTTGAAGTTTTGTATATATTCATGTTCCAAATGAGTATTGAATTTGATTCGCTTAACAGGCACACTACCAGAAAATAACATATCCATGAACTGGCAATAAGCGGCACCAGTACACAGCTCCTCAATTTTCGCAAAATTTGACTGCATGCAGTCATTGACCCATGCTAACATATCATGCCGTGATAGATTCTCTGAGCTTACATTTGTTGAATATACGTTCACTGCCATTTTTACAACTCAAAATAGCTCAAGCAAGCAAAGACCAATATTTCGTAAGCTACACTCTTAACTTTATTTTAAACAATGTAACTTAAAAACGTCAATTTTACCCTTAAATTGTTCTAGACTATATATATCTATTCTAGAACATATATAATTCAATTCACTGTGACGTATTGAAGTATTTTTAAAAGAATAAAACGTTGCGAACTCTAAACACTCTCCGGCCAGCAAAGTGGACGGGAAACAGGTAGTTTATATATATATACATATATATATATAATATATATATATATATATATATATATATATATATATATATATATATATAAATATACGGATATATGTAAAGTTTAACTTGTCGATACGAGAGATAGATAAGAGTTTAAGGTTTCACTGAAGCTGTTTGAACTGTTTTTTTTATAGTAAAGTTGAAATAATTTTTTTTACTATTTTACAAGACACGATATTTTTATTAACACTCTTTTTAAATTAAGTATGTTACTAAGGCAATATGTTATATGCCAGCATACACATACTTCACAGAAACTGATTCCTGTGTAGTTTCATTTTTTTTTTGCATCTTTTGCAAAATTTTAATCATGCCCGGTACTCATCGTACTTGTGAGGTTTGTGGTATCAAAGAAAGACATACTGAAAAACGGTTTTTCACAAGGTTTTGAGATTTTCAACTTTATTTTTTACTATTGTAAAAATTAATTTTTTAAAAATTTACTCTAGAAATGAAAATAGAAACAAATCGTTTTTTATTTATCACATAGATGTTCAAAACCCTGGGACACTTGACCAAGCTGTTCAATTGGCCAGCCAAGCAATTGGAGTCGACCAGGCAACAAGCTAAATTATTGGAAGAAACTTCATTCATCGGGCAGGTCCAGTCTAATTCCAGTTACAGAAAACAGAGGCAGTCAACTAGTACTTCACATGCAAGAGATCTATATCTATATATAAAATTTTAAAATTGTGGCAAATATAATCATTTTGCAGTAGCGTGTAAGAATAAAAATGTCCATTTTGTAGAAACTGAAGGTCATAGTCCCAATATCGACACAAATAATAGGCTATATGCGGGAACGATTCAATAATGTAAATAAAGAGTTGTGGCAGGTAAATTTATTAATAAATAATAATAATGTTACTTTTCTAATAGACACAGGTTACACCGATACTAATATATTGAATTTAAAAACTTTTCATCGGTTAGGATGTCCCTTAGACAGTATATCAAAGAGTATTCACAAATTATCGTCATACAGTGGTGACATAATAACCACAGTAGATCAATGTACTTTAAAAGTATATCACAATGCAAGCATGATTAAGTATTACTTTTCACATTGTTGATCTCTATACACAAAATATCTTAGGTGGAGATAGTTTTAAAGAGTTGAATCTAATTAAGAGGCTGTATAAAATCAATTTTGTCCCAAGTCGAATATTAGATAATTATAGTGGATCTTTTTATAGCACTAGGTTGTCTAAAAGATATGTCGAGTAGAAGAACCGACCGAATGGATGAGTTCTTTAGTCATTACTACCAAAAAAGGTGGTTCATTATGTTTAGGTATGGTGTCATTACCAATTTCCTACTATAGATGAAATAAAGTCAGATCTCTCAGGTGCAAAATATTTTTCAAACTTAGATGTTAATAAAGGTTACTGGATGTTGCGTCTCACAGAGGACACATCGAAGCTGTGCACAGTCATTACTCCTTTTGGGAGATACAGATATACCTGACTTCCGTTTGGTATTAGTGCTGCACCAGATATTTTTCATCGAGAAATGGTTAACAGTAAAACAGTTTAGTGATATAAATAATGTCAAGATAATAATGGACTATTTTCTAATTTTTGGAAGAGCTATACAGGAACATAATGAGGCACTTCAAAGAGTATTAAATAGGGCTCGTGAATTAAATATTAAAATGAACAAAGAAGAATCTTCAATATGTTGTACAGAAGTTAAATACTTAGGACATATCTTCAGTCAAGGAGTCAAAGTTGATCCTTCAAAAGTCATATAGTAATTATCATCATATGGTCGATTATCTTGGTTCTTTCATACTTCGGATGTCTAAAGAAAACAGTCTCCTATGATCACTTTTGTCAAATAATTGTGATTGGATTCGGTCTGAATGACATGAATCTGAATTTAATAAAATTAAGTCGCTTATAACAGACAGTCCAGTGTTAGCATATTGTGATCCCAATAAAGAAATAACATTATCAGTTGATGCATCTAAAGATGCCATTGGAGCGGTCATATTACATGACAACGAGCAAATAGCATATGCCTCAGCCTCATTAACTAAAAGTCAACAAAATTATGCTGTATTTTATTTGGTTGTATAAAGTTCCACCAGTATGTATACGGGAGACAAATTAAAGTTGAAACCGACCATGAGCCACCGATAACTATGTTTAAGAAATCATTACAGGATATGTATGTTACATATAAATCGGGCAAATATCTATATATTGCCCATCCTCGAGTGTCCCGAGCACCTCTTCCTGATAATCTAATTTGTCAATAAGTCAAGAAGAAAAACTTCAGGAGCTTCAATAACTAATGATCCAACATTGTCTAAAATTGTATCTTATAGTCAAAATGGTTGGCCTGAACGTAACATTTCAGTTAGTCAGGCAATTGAGCCTCAATTTTCTCTAAAGGACAAATTGCATGTAATCACAAATGATATTATATTAATGACTGATAAGATAGTAATTCCCGAAAATATGAGAGATTATGTTATAAAACGAATACACAGAGGACACTTAGGCATAAACAGTTCCATACGTCTGGCAGAATCTACAGTTTATTGGCCGCAAACGAGCAATGATATTGAAAAATATATTAACCAATGTCATACATGTCTTACTTATCGCAGAAATAATTCCAAACAACCTATTATTCATCACGATTACAAACTTTTGACTTGGAATAAAGTAGGAATAGATTTATTTGATCTTGATAGTAAAAAGTACTTAATTGTAGTTGATTATTTTTATTTCTCAAAATATGTTGAAATAGCCCTATTACATAGTAGCTAAAACTGTATATCAGTCATAACTCAATTGAAGTCAATTTTCTCTAGACATAGCATACCTGAAACTGTGATTAGTGATAATGGTCCACCTTTTAATTCCAAAGAGTTTCATTTATTTACAATCTATTAGAATATCAATCGCTCAAATGAAGCTCGAAGGAAGAACAATTGGTACAGGTGAGCATATATTGAATAAATGTAAACAAGACAATACCGATCCTCGTATTGTAATGTTTATGTACAGGAATACCCCAAAACAAAGTAGTTATTCTCCATCATAACTATGTATAAATAATACCCGTCGCAGACACTCAATTATCTATCACCTTCACTAGCCGATATTAAAACTTTATCTAAGAGTATTAAAAAGCAGAAAGATTATTCAACATTTTATTATATAATAAACACACAAAACAACTGTCAGATTTACAAGCTGGTGATAAAATATATTTCAAACACAAGCCCGATAGTTCATCGCTTCCAGGTAGGATAAAACAAGTAGAAAACGAACGCCGTAGCTATACTGTTCAGTCCCAGAGAAGGAATATTTAGGAGAAATGGTGAGCATATACTAAAACCTGTAGTCCCAGTCTCGAAGAACACTGTGATACTTGAAAAAGTAGAGGAGATTAGTCAATCACCTAAAACAACACGTTACGGAGGTATTGTTAGACCTCCTCAACGCTTTTATAATAAATAGTTGTGTTCTTTAATCATAAGATATTAAATTAAGTATTGTTTGTTATCAATTGTAATGTGTGTCAACTGTCAGTGACATTTCATATTACGTCAAGGTGGAATATTGTCATCGTTTAAAAATGTCTACGTCCACATTAATGTCTTGGCTAATGAGGAATTTAGTAGTATTTATAATAAAAGTATTGTACTTACCTTAGAAATAAGTGTGGTCTTTAACTTCAAAGGGAAGATGTTAGATGAATGTATTTATATTGGCAACACTGCCTGTTTGTGCATCCGCCATTAAAGATATTATATACACGGAGCTCATGTCCTTTTAATCCAAAATACACCTACACGCTACAACCCGGCCAGCCTACTATTTCATACCATACTCAATATTGGGTTCTCATACTGCAGCTTGTTGGTTAGCACCGTGACTTTTGTTTTGTAAGGTGCGAACCTAAGCTTGTTTCTGACCCCCCCCAATTGTGAATATCGGCGAGTCGACCGCATTTGTCTTTTTCGTGATATTCCCGGTCTCTTGCCCGGGGAAGATCAGCAGGACGTCGTGGATTATCGGTATCGCATTCCGCCGCTCTCTTAATCCTCCGCGGCCGTATAACGGGAGGGAGTCAGGAGAGTATTCTCTCTTGGCTCCCATGGCCTCTGGGTGATGGATTCGAGGGATTCCGTTGCCCGCGTGACTGAAAGAGGCCGAAGAAGGGGTGTGCTGTGTTCCGGTGTGCCCCTACAATGGTGGTAAGGAGGCTTCTTCCCTCCTTGCCGAGGTGGGGTTGCGGTCAGATGCAGCCAGCGCTGGCAAAGTCGCGGATTCAGCTGCTTCCCGCAGCCTTCACCAGACCGTCAGACCACCTGGTGAGGGCCCTGCCAACACTACGTCTACCGATACGCGGTCGCGATTCGAGGACCTTAATGCCCCAATGGCTGTCAGTTCTTCGAGCGATATGTCCTGCCCGTTGCCATTTGAGGTTGAGGTTGAGGTTTGCAATCTTTTATACATAAAATAATTGATTTTGGATAAAGCAGTGCACGCGTATATTGGCCGATGATGATGATGAAATGAAGAATTTCTTTTGTTCTTTCAACAACATCGTCATCGTCGCCATGAGGGCAATGGGGAGGAGGACGATGGGGTTGTGGAGTGCAGTGTCGTAGTAACGCGTACACGTGTGTGCTGTGTGCGGGCTGTGCGCCGCCCGCCCCACCACCACATCCAGAAGAAGCTGCCACCTCCGGAGGGTGAGCGCACGCGCGCACGAGTTGATCCTGTTGTTATATCTGTATGTTGTTAATTCAGTTAAATTGCTTTATAATTATGATTACATAATTTTTGGCTTTTTAGTATGTAGTATATACAAAAATCTGTATATATAATGAAAATAAGTTCGTTTGTTCGATGTTCACCTATCACGTGAAAACTAGTGAACGTATCGTCATGGGAATACGACCCTTCGACGCAAAATAATTTGTAGATTATTTTTTTTATTTCTTATTATCTTTAATAAACATTTAAATTCCATATTATTTATAGGATTGCTATAGAAAGCCATTTGCGGTTATAGTTGAAAGAAAAGAAGAGAATATGTTTTTATCGACACTTGACCGCTTGATTATACATGTGCAATTAAACAAAACAACAATAAAGAAAAAACCATACAAAAGTTATCATAATATATTTATTAAAGAAATGTGGCGATAAGAAAATGTAAATCCTTCACAAATTATAAATAACATTATACATATAATTTCTATATATGCTTCATAAGAACTTCGCGTCGCTGTGCACGTTGTAGACTTTTGGGCCACATCTCCTATTCATTTAACCTACAATAATGTCCGCTACGACTTATTGGCTGCGAAATACTAAAGCACATCAAGACACTGTTGATAATTATGAAGCGATAAAATGTCGAGATTTTTTTTATACAAAGGGCTCTATAATATGCGTAAATATTATACAATACTTTTCACTATTCATCCTACTGTTCTGGTGGATGGGGCTTGTCAGCGTCTATTTCTTCGGGCGGAGCAAATCCCTCCTCTGTTGCGTATAATATATCCAATATTTTACGTATGATCGGTGCGTTTTCTTGCTCCTCGATCTCTTGGCAAATCACTTCAATGTCCCGAAGTTTACCAAAGTAGAAATCCCTCTCCTTTTCCAATCCATCGATTGATGCTTTTAATTCATTTACCGCATGGTTTAGCTCATCAATTGTTTTAGAGTCTCCCTTAGGGTATTGTACTAATCTTGCCACGTTCGCTGAAGTCGAACTCACTGTGCTCTTATTCTTGACAATGGTTTGGGGTCTAGATGCGACTGTCGCGATGGCCACCGCTGGTTTCTTAACATTGCTGGCCCGAGGCGCCGACGAGCATCCGTGCCCCATGGGCAAACCTTCGCGTTGCGCGACTGCGTCATACTCGGTGCCCCCATAATTGGCATCGAAAAATTTTTTGAACCATTGTAAAAACTCAAAGTTGTCTTGGAAACGACCCTTCACCAGTTTGTCAACGGGAACTATCTTATCGACACCCATTTTTTTGAAAGCAGCCTGTAATATTTTGAAGTTTTGTATGTATTCATGTTCCAAATGAGTCTTGAATTTGATTCGCTTAACAGGCACACTACCAGGAAATAGCATGTCCATGAACTGGCAATAAGCGGCACCAGTACACAGCTCCTCAATTTTCGCAAAATTTGACTGCATGCAGTCATTGACCCATGCTAACATATCATGCCGTGATAGATTCTCTGAGGTTACATTTGTTGAATATACGTTCACTGCCATTTTTAAAACTCAAAATAGCTCAAGCAAGCAAAGACCAATATTTCGTAAGCTACACTCTACTTTATTTTAAACAATGTGACCTAAAAACGTTGATTTTACTCTTAATTTTTTCCAGACTATATATATATATATATATCTATTCTAGAACATGTATAATTCAATTCACTGTGACGTATTGAAGTGTTTTTAAAAGAATAAATCGTTGCGAACTCTAAACACTCTCCGGCCAGCAAAGCGGATGGGAAACAGGCAGTTTATATATATACATATATATATATAAATATAAATATAAATATACACGGATATATGTTAAGTTTAACTTGTCGATACGAGAGATAGATAAGAGTTTAAGGTTTCACTGAAGCTGTTTGAACTGTTTTTTTTATAATAAAGTTGAAATAAATTTTTTCACTATTTTACAAGACACGATATTTTTACTAACATTCTTTTTTTACTAAGGCGATATGTTACATGCCAGCATACACATACTTCACAGAAACTGATTCCTGTGTAGTTTCATTTTTTTTGCGTCTTTTGGAAAATTTTAATCATGCCCGGTACTCATCGTACTTGTGTGGTGTGTGGTATCAAAGAAAGACAAACTGAAAAACGGTTTTTCACAAGGTTTTGAGATTTTCAACTTTATTTTTAATTATAGTAAAAAATAAATTTTTAAAAATTTACTCTAGAAATGGAAATGGAAACAAATCGATTTTTATTTATCACATAGATGTTCAAAACCTTGTTCATTATAACATTATAAAATAATGTTGAAAATCTCTATATGTATACGTATCGTACCTTGCTTGAAATGAAGTAAATATTGGTTTGTATTGTAAAATAAAAATTAAACATTTCCGATACAAACTTCAAATTTTTGTAAGCGTTAAAATTTCATTAAAATTATACTAAGTAATAAAACATTGTTTTATTTCGTTTTAAAAAATCAAGTTTTAATTTATATGTGCAATCTCTACCTGCCTTCGATACCGACAAAAAAATCGATAATATTCGCTACATTATCTATTCAACATCGATATTAATGCCCATCACTATCTTTGACAGTGGCAGGATTTTTGTAGTCGCGGTTTGTTTTGATGTTGGTACCAGATCGGATCGGATCGGAGATTCATTGGAATATGACTTAATTACAGGTATATTTAGCTGGAATCTACATGCAAAAAACCAATACATAAAAGAAAAAATTCTTATACAAAAACCCGGAGACACTTGACCAAGCTGTTCAATTAGCCAGCCAAGCAGTTGGAGACGACCAGGCAACAAGCTAAATTATTGGAAGAAACTTCATTCATCGGGCAGGTCCAGTCTAATTCCAGTTACAGAAAACAGAGGCAGTCAACTAGTACTTCACATGCAAGAGATCTATATCTATATATAAAATGTAAAAATTGTGGCAAATATAATCATTTTGCAGTAGCGTGTAAGAATAAAAATGTCCATTTTGTAGAAACTGAAGGTCATAGTCCCAATATCGACACAAATAATAGGCTATATGCGGGACCGATTCAATAATGTAAATAAAGAGTTGTGGCAGGTAAATTTATTAATAAATAGTAATAATGTTACTTTTCTAATAGACACAGGTTACACCGATACTAATATATTGAATTTAAAAACTTTTCATCGGTTAGGATGTCCCTTAGACAGTATATCAAAGAGTATTCACAAATTATCATCATACAGTGGTGAAATAATAACCACAGTAGGTCAATGTACTTTAAAAGTATATCACAATGCAAGCACGATAAAGTATTACTTTTCACATTGTTGATCTCTATACACAAAATATCTTAGGTGGAGATAGTTTTAAAGAGTTGAATCTAATTAAGAGGCTGTATAAAATCAATTTTGTCCCAAGTCGAATATTAGATAATTATAGTGGATCTTTTTATAGCACTAGGTTGTCTAAAAGATTTTAAATGTGAATTAAAACTTAAGCCAGATTGCAAACCTTCTGTTGATGCATGCAGATGCATCCCGTTTCAACTAAAGGATAGATTGAACAAAGAACTAGACAATTTAGAAATTTGAAAGGATGGTGTTATTTGTCGAGTAGAAGAACCGACCGAATGGATGAGTTCTTTAGTCATTACTACCAAAAAAGGTGGTTCATTATGTTTAGGTATGGTGTCATTACCAATTTCCTACTATAGATGAAATAAAGTCAGATCTCTCAGGTGCAAAATATTTTTCAAACTTAGATGTTAATAAAGGTTACTGGATGTTGCGTCTCACAGAGGACACATCGAAGCTGTGCACAGTCATTACTCCTTTTGGGAGATACAGATATACCTGACTTCCGTTTGGTATTAGTGCTGCACCAGATATTTTTCATCGAGAAATGGTTAACAGTAAAACAGTTTAGTGATATAAATAATGTCAAGATAATAATGGACTATTTTCTAATTTTTGGAAAAGCTATACAAGAACATAATGAGGCACTTCAAAGAGTATTAAATAGGGCTCGTGAATTAAATATTAAAATGAACAAAGAAGAATCTTCAATATGTTGTACAGAAGTTAAATACTTAGGACATATCTTCAGTCAAGGAGTCAAAGTTGATCCTTCAAAAGTCATATAGTAATTATCATCATATGGTCGATTATCTTGGTTCTTTCATACTTCGGATGTCTAAAGAAAACAGTCTCCTATGATCACTTTTGTCAAATAATTGTGATTGGATTCGGTCTGAATGACATGAATCTGAATTTAATAAAATTAAGTCGCTTATAACAGACAGTCCAGTGTTAGCATATTGTGATCCCAATAAAGAAATAACATTATCAGTTGATGCATCTAAAGATGCCATTGGAGCGGTCATATTACATGACAACGAGCAAATAGCATATGCCTCAGCCTCATTAACTAAAAGTCAACAAAATTATGCTGTATTTTATTTGGTTGTATAAAGTTCCACCAGTATGTATACGGGAGACAAATTAAAGTTGAAACCGACCATGAGCCACCGATAACTATGTTTAAGAAATCATTACAGGATATGTATGTTACATATAAATCGGGCAAATATCTATATATTGCCCATCCTCGAGTGTCCCGAGCACCTCTTCCTGATAATCTAATTTGTCAATAAGTCAAGAAGAAAAACTTTAAAAAATTGTCGATGGTAACACGTCAGAGGGATGTCAGCGGGGACGTCTCAGTCACGGAAAAAAGGAGAGTTAACGACATGTATATAAGGGTACTGAAATAAACAATACGCATAATCGAAGAAGCTTGATTACGCCAACTGTACCTCACACTGGTGACCCCGAAGTTTTACACGTACAAAAATTGCCAAAATGAGTAAAGTAACAAAGCCGACGACAACAACAAACAGGATTATACCGGTGACCGCGTTTCCATGGCACCGCCGTCAGATATCTTTCGAGTGGGCATAAGAATTCCTCCGTTCTGGCCTGAGAAGCCAGCTTTGTGGTTTGCACAATTAGAAGGTCAGTTCAGTCTATTTAACATAACAGTAGATAAGACAAAATTTTGCGATTTCACAACTCTACGCCCGATTTGCATCTCAAGTAGAAAATATAATTATGAATCCACCAAGCGTAAATAAATATGAAAAACTGAAAACGGAGCTTATAAAGCGACTATCGAACTCGAAACAAAAGCGTCACAAACAATTATTGATGCACGAGGAAATGGGAGACAGGAAGCCGTCGCAGTTCCTACGAGACCTTCGGCATTTAGCCAGCTCTGACTTTTCTGATGACCTATTGAGAACACTATGGTCCAACGGCCTCCCTCATAATATGCAGGTTGTTATCGCAGCTCACGACTCAAAAGCACTCGAAGACTTGGCTGACCTTGCAGACAAAATCTTCGATGTCAATTCCTCACTGCCCCAAGACATTGTTACCAAGTGCAGCGAGGCTAAAAACCTTAAAAAATTAATAATTATTGATAATTAACGACATAACTAATTACACTAATCTTGTGTCGTCAAATGTGAATGAGAATCTACCCTATAGTAAAAAAAAATGTTTCTTTTAAAACACCTCAACTGCGTAATTTCGGATAATTTTTTTATTTATTTAATTCTAAACATCGGAGATATACTTTGTATTTAAGTAGCAACCTTGAAGAAATTTGGAAGTGAGTGTTCTCCTTAGTTTCAGTATGCCGACAGTTAGATGCGGAGGTTGTCAAAAGTTCTCGGCGCAAGCAGAAGCGGCCGTTCGTGGGAGATGCAACTCTCATTATCACCGAGCATGCGTGTCCTCACCACCAAGAGGCCGTTTGACAGCTGGCTGGCGCTGTCCTGAGTGTAAAAGAAATTTTAAAAGATATGACATTGTTGATACACCGCTGAGAAGAAGGGATGTTTTCGAAAATAAGAGCCCTAGTTGGGATGAGTTATTGGACACAAGTTCGGGGAATATCACAGCACAAAATGATCCTCTGGAAATCCCTTTAGAAGTCGCCGCGGAATTACGGCTATTTAAAGATGAGTTACGTACCGAGACGAGATCGTTGTTTTTTTTTTGTTTTACGTGGGGGAAATGCCTACGCATACTCGTCCTCGCAGGTGCAAGGACGGGTTATGTCGGACTGGCACCGACTAAAATCCCACGATTTTTCTGACTCGTCGCCTGGTGGTAAGAGTCACGGCTAGAGCTTGGTGCCTTCGTCCACGACCCTCACCGGCGCTGGCCGCTTTCGCAACCCCACCTCGGTATTGAGGGATAAACCCCCCCTGCAGGGCGCGCCGGAACATACTGCGCGGCCACACTTCGGCCTCCATTGTGTGGACCTCGGATTCCCCCGAACCCTTCGCCCAGAGGCTACGGAAGCCCCGGGAGATATCCTCTCCGGGCTCCCCGCGGCGGACAGATGTTGGGCCCGCCGGTACCCGTTAGCGGCCGCGGAGGATAGAGAGAGCGGCGCATCGTAATACCGACACTTCTCTTCCCCCGCGGCCCCACCGCCGCCGCATCGCCGGTGCGACACCGGTTGGTCGCGGAGGATACGTCCTCCGCAACTCCACCTCGGCTGCAGACGCGGTATAAAACCGCTTTTGCAGCCGGTCGCAGAGGGCAGCATAAAGCCGCCCGCGGACCCCCGGGCCGCTCCGGTGAGCTCCAGTTACACCAACCACTGCTCGAACCTGGAGCGGCCGCTTCAGCCAGCCCTTCCCCGCGGTCCAACAGGGTGGGTTCCGCTTAGCTTCATTGTGTTGGGCCCCACGGTTACCAAGCCACAACAAGGCGAGAACCCGTTAGAGGGGATGAGATCGTTGTGTGGTGAGTTTCAATAGCTTCGCTCAGATGTTACGCAGTTGAAAGAAACTCTAAAATCATGCCATGACTGTGTAACCTTTATCCCTTTTTCTTAAATGTAATAAGTTTTAATTATTTTTAAAACTTATTACATTTATTCTTAAGACCCCGACACAAGTGTAAGTTCGCATCCTCACATTTAAAAAAAAATATGTGGGGATGGCATACGGCTCCAGTAAACAGACCCCGCCGTATGCGGTGAGCGCCAACCAAATACTGCGCTCCCCCCGAAACAGGGAGAGTTTAATTGGCTTCGGATCGCAGCCCACAGCAAGGTTTACTGGCGAATCAGTAGAAGAGCACTCGGCTCATTGTTACTGCGTAAGCACAAACTGATCAAATTCCGCATGGCAATGTGAGCAGGCATCTCACAAGATACAACCGTAACCAAATGTACAGTGTATGGTCAGCGCACATTCCAGGACACAATAGATAAAGGGTACTCTGACCCAAAGGTTAGTCCTTTATACGAGTCACCACCTTCACTAGCCAGGTGCACTTGCAGATACATTGTAAAGTGTTGGAATCGACATCACCACCAACTACGTAGTCAGCACGGATCGTAATCCGCCGAGTGCATTCGAGAGCTCATAGCTCACCTCATAGAATGGCAAAGCGATTACATAGCAGCCTTGAGAGATTGTACTTCCACCAGCTATCACCATTCATGAAGTAAATGCATAACTCCGCTAACCACCGTAGTGGATATAGCCAATAAATATTATTTTTATTATGAGCCATCAGGCATAGAGTCTTTGTCGTTTAGTAAAATGCTGTTTTGATCAAGTTTGTCTCGCCCACCGACAACTCGCCACATATCTTAAAAGATGGGGAGCTATTGAGGCCTTTATTTGCAAATGTCATAAAATAGGGAGGGCAGACAGTCTGTAGCCCCATCATCAAGGGACCCGACTTGGAAAAATCTAGTAAGATAAAGTGTCAAACCATAACGCAAGGCGCAACCTTCAAAAGTGACATTTAACCCAGTGATCGTCGAAGACGTCGTATCACTGAACTGCGACAGACATGCAATCGACTATCATTGGCGCGCATCATCATGAAAGGCGCACAAGGCATCACAGCAGACATTAATATCTTGCAAAAGTCCTCAGCCTACCGCATCTGTAAGACGCATCAGTTCAGTAACGGTGCAAACGTCCCGCTACGATAAGACGCAATATCAATGTTGATAAGCACGGAGGCAGTAACTCGCGTCCGCTTCCGCTATCTCATAATGCATCGACATAGTTCAAGTTGACTTTGGAATAAATAAATATTATTAAACACGACGTATCATAGTGGCAAGCAACTAATACGCCGAGTGCCCACTTATCATAGAGCCGAAGCTCTAAGACATGGTTCTGAGTATTTCGATATCACCGAAGTGCTATCTAACACTCTTCCCGAACCCGAGTATAATCAAGTAGTTACTTAAATAACCGCCAACTACACCCGGCTGGTATCTCACCTTCTCCACCAACTTGATGTTATATGTTAATTTTGCCATGCACCATTTTACACGGTTTCGAATCCGTATACTTTATAAATTTTATTTTTAAGGACCTTCACACTCTTACTTTATTATATTGTATCATAACACATTATTATTTGCATTCTCATATTTTCCCGGAATTCGAACCGATATATGTTTTATAACTCATCACTAGAGACTTTCACACTTTTATACTTTCATAAATTTTCACCATACAATCATATTTGAATTTTTATAATAGTTTGGCAAATATCTCCCTTCCGCCTTTTTGTCTTTTGAATTTCGCGGCTATGTACAAAGCGCTACAGAGCTTGTACCTGGCAATACTATACATAATTTGAAAGGTCTTGACATAACCTACAAAACGACGCTATGCATAATTAGTTTGGATATTGCGTTCAACAGTTATAGACGTGTAAACATGCGAGTTCACTAACGCCGAATTTGCGCTATTTTAAAGTTTTCCTTCGTTAAAGGCAAATCCGCTAGAGAAACGTTCCGTGAGATTAATGGTGTTTTGGGGGATGGTACTCTATCACTTCGAACCGCGGAGGAATGGTATCGACGATTCAGAGCCGGTGAAAACGACACCATGGATAAGCCAGCCGGCGGAAGACCTGTGACGACAAATACCGATCAAATCATGGACTACATCGAGTTAGACCGGCATGTGGCATCTCGTGACATCGCCCAGGAGATGGGAGTTAGTCACCAAACCATTTTAAACCATCTGCAGAAGGCTGGATACAAAAAAAAGCTTGATGTTTGGGTGCCGCATGATTTGACGCAAAAAAACCTTCTGGACCGAATCAACGCCTGCGATATGCTGCTGAAACGGAACGAACTCGACCCATTCTTGAAGCGGATGGTGACTGGCGACCAAAAATGGATCACATACGACAATATCAAGCGAAAACGGTCGTGGTCGAAGGCCGGTGAATCGTCCCAAACAGTGGCCAAGCCGGGATTGACGGCCAGGAAGGTTTTGCTGTGTGTATGGTGGGATTGGAAGGGAATCATCCACTATGAGCTGCTCCCATATGGCCAGACGCTTAATTCTACCATCTACTGCGAACAACTGGACCGCTTGAAGCAGGCGATCGACCAGAAGCGTCCAGAATTGGCCAACAGGAAGGGTGTAGTGTTCCACCAGGACAACGCCATACCACACACTTCGTTGATGACTCGTCAGAAGCTACGGGAGCTCGGATGGGAGGTTTTATCGCATCCACCATATAGCCCGGACATAGCGCCAAGTGATTACCACCTGTTCCTGTCCATGGTGAACGCCCTTGGTGGTGTAAAGTTGAACTCAAAAGAGGCTTGTGAAAAGTGGCTGTCCGAGTTCTTCGCAAATAAGGAGGGGGGCTTCTACGAGGGAGGTATTATGAAGTTGCCGTCTAGATGGAAACAGATTATCGAACAAAACAGCGCATATTTGAACTAAATCCGATCACTGTAACACTTTTTATAAAGCATTGAATAAAGAGCAAAAAAGCGGAAGGGAGATATTTGCCAAACTAATATTTTAGCATTTCAATCAGTATACAGTATACAGTACACCATTCCTATACATCATTTTAATACGTATTAGAGGTCAGTAATAATCTCCAATCAATAGTTTAATCAATTTGCACGAAGCAAATTTTTATTTTCGACATGTACGCAGTACACGTCCGGAGCCCGTGTGTGCGTAGGAGCGCGAGTATGCGTGTCGGCCGCGCTCGCTCGCCCGCACGGCCGCGCGGCCAGCTGATACACGAACTGTTCCTAATTACGTCCTTGGGACGTTTCACGAACACCAAACTATTGTACTTTAACTTTTTTATTTATTATAATGAATCTTTTTCAAATTTAACTTCTTTATATATATTCGTATTTTTACACAGAATAAAGTTTAAAATCATCCAATCTTGAACACAGTAATGTCTGCACAGTACTTTCAGTTCAAAATACTTGCAAGTGTTTGGTGCGCGCATCCGTATGCCAAACAAAAAATTGAAGTGTTAAACAGTAAAGTTTTGGTGGACGCGACAGCTCCCGGCAGCGAGCTGCTGCGCCTTCCTTACCATTCGTTTACACTTTAACTCTTCACAGCGCGTAGAGAAAATGATCTGTCCTTAACAGAATAGTATGCAACCATAAGCAAAAAATCTGCTACGATAGTGTGATTACATTTTTTAGTTTGTCCTTTGCTTTATAATGTTTATAGTAATCACCGTCTCTAATAGCAAGAAGTAAAGCAGACCCCTTATTTTCGCGCATTGTGCATCAGTATTGATAAATTCCATAGAATACTGCTGCACAAGCCACGACTTCCCTTAGTCAGCTCATACGATATCCGCAGGATGAGATGGGGCTGCCCTGTTGCCAAGCCGCGCGCTCGGCGAGCGCGCGACTACTGCCGGTCAGTCTGCACTCTCGTGTTGCGAGCTTTGAAGAACGAGGCTTCGGTGGCGTGGTTAGCAGTGTCTCGACGGTGCTGCCGGTGATGCCCCAGAGTGAGAGTAAGGGCAGGGTTTATAAACGCATAAACAAAAATGAAGTTTTAATGTGAACTTAGTGCAAAACTTACGAATGTAAAAAAATAACAATTTCTAATATGTTTTAAACAGTAACTCTTCGCTACGGGTCGTGGGCGTGCGGTGGGTGCGGCGGGTGCGGCGGCTGGGTGCAGGCGGCCGCGGTCAGTGCGCGCGGCGGCGGGTCGCCGCGTCGCGCAGCTCGCGCGCCAGCCAGCCGAGCGCGTCCGCGAGTCCGGCGCCGGTGGCCGCGCTGCCGCTACACACGTGCCACGGCTTGTCCGCGACGCGCTCCAGCCCCAGCGCTGAGCCCCGTCACACAATACAAACGCATCACGACATCGTGTACGTGCATGTTGCAAGTACACTGCGTGCACTCACGGTTGTTAGGGATATTCGACCAGGCGGAAGACCTTAAGGTAAGATTAATCGCGGCGCCTTCTTTGCTGCTGAGCTGTTTCGCTTAAAATAATTGGGGTGACGAGAGTTAATTTGTTCAATGTTAGATGAATCGTTTAACTCTGTAAAGGATTTCATTACGATCCTGCAGCAGCGTTTGTGGACACCATTGATACTGGAGGAAGGCGTTTGTTACCGAGCATGAACCGGTGCGGCTGGTGCGGGCGGTACCTGCGGCGACGCGAGCGGCGGGCAGCGCGTGCGGCACGTCGCTCTTGTTGGCGAGCACGAGCAGCGGCACGCGGCGCGCCCGCAACTCCGGGTGGGCGAGCGCGAGCTGCAGCTCCTCGCGCGCGACCACTGCACCCAAGAACGTAATGACGTAGCTAGGGGACAAAGACTGATAAACACCGCCATCGATACATCGCAGATTTATATCCGTTATTAACGTTGGCACGCGTCGCGACGTGACCGGCGCGATGCTAGAAGCGAGGGGTTGCCGTTCGCATGCGCCAATCGAAATACCTAACAGGATTACAGATATATAATAATAAATTATTCCGATC
The DNA here is from genome assembly GCA_033220335.2 of Troides aeacus. Lineage (NCBI taxonomy): Eukaryota > Metazoa > Arthropoda > Insecta > Lepidoptera > Papilionidae > Troides > Troides aeacus. The sequence continues at coordinate 8,713,720 of CM067293.1, read as the reverse complement.
ATGATCTAGTTCTTCGGTCCCATGAGCTGAAGGAGGCGAGTACCTACGTAGGCAAACCTATAAACGAGCGCAGCGCCTCGCTCCGCTACGCGCTGTGCGACCTCTTGTCCGCTGAAGGGATAGTTTCGAGCTAATGTATAACTTATGTATATACGTACGTTGAAGTTAAATTTGACTACTGAAATTAATTTATTGTGAGGTGTTTTTTTAATGTTTAGAAAGTTTAATTTTCAACGGTTCGCTGTTAAGCAAAAAATTAAACATTTACACATACAGCGAACGGCGAGATCCCCGGACAAGTCGGGAGGTGCTCATGGAAACTTGATTTCCCCTTTAGTGTTATTCATATGTAAGTCGTCCGATGTACTTTATATACTACGACGACGATAAAAGACATAGGCGTAGTGTAAGTATGTGTAACACAAATAATACTCTTACTTACCAATCTTCCACAATTGCCGTGTCTCCTAAGAGAACTTGCATGTATCAAATAAAAACTTTTATTTAATAAGTTGCAAGTTCTTCGGTCTGGGTTTAAACCTCGCCGCATACTCATCACAACTCATCCATGGATAGTGATCACGTTAAACCAGCAGCCGAGAAACACTGTATCGCCAGCAATGTTTTAATTTTCGTCTGTCACTTGAAAACAAGTGTAGATATTACAAATCAAGTGTAAAGGGCTGACCTAGCCGCAGGTGGTCGGCCGCGTCCACCACGAAGATGAGTGCGTCGGCGCGCGCGAAGTGCCGCTCCCAGAGCGCGCGGTGCCGCGCCGCGCCGGACACGTCGCACGCGCGGAACGCGACGCCGCCGCCTGCGGGCACGCGCACTCGCTGCACTCGCTGCGCTCACTGCGCTCACTGCACTTACGCGGCGCCGAGACGCCGCACGCGCTAATGTGTTCAATGATAGATGCCCCACTGACTGCTGAAGTTGTCCTGGTGTTGCGGCTGCGCGGCGTCCCCGGTGCGCAGCGCGCGCAGCAGCGAGCTCTTGCCGCTGTTGTCGAGCCCCAGCAGCAACACCGTCGCCTCGAAGCGGCCGCCGCCCAGCCACACAGACAATTTGTCCATCAGCCCCATCCCGCAGTGCAAGCCACTAATCTGTCGATAGTTCATTCTGTTTCACTACTTTAGGTCTTTAGGACATTACGTAGCTAAAGACAGAACAGCTCAGGTTTGCGAACTGAAAGCGATTTCACGTGTTGCAAATATCTTAATGATAACTATTGCACAACCATTGCAGGTCCTCCGGTGGCCTTCAGACGGAATACGATGAGAACATACCTATGTCCCCGACAGGTAGACGTCGCCGCCGGTCGACCGAGTTCTGCTCTTCCAATTTTATTCCTTATTTTTGTACTAATCTATACGTATGAGTGGGCATTCTTTGGTTAACGCAGTGGGCGCGTGTCTATGTATGTACTCGCGCAACGAGACCGTTGCTTAGCAACGCGACGGTAACACTGCGCGCTGCCGGCCGGCGCACTCCTGCCGCTCCGTCGCCGTAACGCCGCCGGCACGTCGCCGTCGCGTCGCCGCATCGACGCGCGCATAGTGTTGCAGCAGTACAAGCTCCGGTGCAACATCGACTGCTGGTGTTGGTGCTGGAGCTGTTGCGGTGCATCCGAACCGCACAATAATAAATCTTGATTCCAAATTATTGACAACACTTTGTATTAAATGAAACTATATTGAACGTTATAACAATTTATTTGTAGAGGAATCCGTGCCATCAGCACCTCAACCATTAAGTAACATGACAAGAAAAACGAATTCTTGTTTATAATTTCTATAAACTAAGTGAACGACTACAGACTGCCGCGACCGCGCCGGAACCGCGCCGCAACCGCACCGCGACCGCGCCGCCCGACGGTTGCGCACATCGTTGACGCTAATTTTGTGACTCGTTTACGTTCTCCTCCATCTTTGTTTTCCTAAAAAGCGCTCTTAACGTTCCCACTGTTGGGTCTGCTTCTCCCCTAAGCGGCGCGCTGGATCACAGATGAGTTGATGTTTCCCCGACATCCACACTCTGTAAACTCACAACACAATTTTTCACCGCCACTTTTCCAACTTGTAAAATATCCTCGTGTATCACATCTGCTTCTATTTCCATATCCTCCTGATCCTTCGCACTGTCACAGATCACTTTGCAGCCGGCTCCTTGGGAGGGAGCACTCGGCGACCAGGCGAGCTCGCATGCGTCGCCACTGGCCCTGCAGTCGGCCGCAGAGCACGCCCGTCTCTCCTTAACCTTATCATTCCCCTCCTTCAGGGAGCAGCGTTCTTTTAAATGAAACCTACATAACGAAGACTCGAAATCGTGAGTTTTATCAGTGAATTGTTTTCGTGACGCAAACACCACGGCGCGTCGCAATGCGGCGGCGAGACGGGCGCACGGGGCGGCGGGTGTAGCAGTGGGGGCGCCGCCCGGCACGCACAGCGCCGCGTATATCCGCTCCGGGCTGCGGGCGCGCGTCTCGGGCACCATCCGGTACACGAGCGCCGTGTACGCTAGCGTGAGCGCCGCGGCGAGCGCTAGCGCGGCGCGCAGCCCGGCCAGTGCGGCCACCAGCGGGAACACGCCCGCCTCCAGGGCGTTCCCCGCGCTCGCCGCCAGCGTCACCAGCAGCACGGCGCACCCGCGGTACTGTCGACAGACACGGCATCTTCAACTTTACAACGGCCGCACCGGGCGAGTATACCCCCCACTCCCGCTGTGCTGTTTACAAAGTAATGGGACAAGACCAAGACCACGATTAAATAACTGTGCTGGTGACTATTCGTTTTCATTGGGAGCATAACAAGTTGTCACTAACAGCCAGCGGCGTCCGAGGCGCAGGAACTCGACAACGCTTTCAAACAAGTTAATGCCAATTATTATATTTGAACTCAATTGAACGTACTAACTGTATGATTCACTATATGTAGCAAAATATACCTCACTCGTGGCAGATCTGTTGCCAGGGTCAGACCAGTTAGGTGTCATATCATGTATTATTTTTATTGTCAAACCACTGTGCAAATATCACTGTTTTTTTTGAAGAGCTATGTAGCTACTCAAGCATCTGGATAACGAGTAAAAATCATATCTCAATATGATCCTGCATCCAAGTCAGCGCCACTTTTTTATTGGCGGCTGCATCACATGTAACGTAAGCTGAACGTTTCACCCTTATTATAAATTATCGCGACTAATTCAGTAAGCGTATAATTTATATTAAAGTATGTGTACTGACTTCGTAGTGGAACATGTCCGCGAGCAGAGCGTAGGGCGCGGGCTGCAGGCCGACGGAGTCCGCGGCGACGGCGGCGGCGAGCGCGAGCCCGGCGGCCGACACGCCGCGCACGCGCAGCGCCGCCGGCAGCAGCGCCGCGCCCGCCGCCAGCCACGCGCCCGCCGCCGCGCCGCACCACACGATCAGCGGCTGCGATCGGCGGACATCGTATAAACAGGTGCTGATATATCTTACCATCCGTTGTCACTGCACTTATTACACATGAAAAATATTAAGAAAGAACACCGAATCGAAGCAACGTATAAAAAAGGACAGATTTAAAAAACTCACTCTTCGTCCTACTCGTTCCACCAGGTACAGCGCGACCAGGGAGGCCGCGAGCTGCACCGCGCCGAGCAGCAGCGCGTGCCGCGCGGGCGACGCGAGCCCGCCGTCCGCGCCCGCCGTGCCCGCCGAACCGTGTCCGTCGCCGGTGACGTTCCCCTGGGCCAACACGAACACACGCTCCGCGTACTGCATCAGCGCGAGCACGCCGCACATCTCCTGCCCCACCACCGCGAACCCCCCCACGAAGAATGCTCGCCGGCGACACTTGTCGCTCACTTCATTGGGAACAACAAATGTGAAGAAGAGTGACATGCAGATACAAGTTTCTCATGCAAACTTTTATTTTTATTTATATGAAACGTTTTTTGCACACAAACACAAAAATTACAAAAAGGCGGATTTAATGCCTAATGGCATTCTCTCCCGGTCCACCCTGGGATTGAGCAGACACAGACTGTCGGTGCAGTATCGTGCAAGTGTAAAAAGACACATATTATGTGTGCGAATGTGTTATTAAATTGTAAATCAATATTTTAATGACAAGTATAACATATGCTGACATGAGACCAGGAAATGAAAGAGAACATTACGATTTATAGAGACATAGTGTTGCCACACAATTCGCTTAAAGAAAGCTTTACCGCGAGCGATCCGTATCCGTATACTAGGCGCAAGCCCATTCCGATGTCTTACAGATCGAGGACTGAAGGAATTCTAAAGAAAATTAGTTTGAAGGGATAGTTAGTTTTTGTTGACAAGAAAGGGAGAATTGAAATGGGCCTATAATTGGAGACAGAAGTAGGATTGGCTTCTTTAGGAAGATGAAGTACAAGTGCTTTACGCCAAAGGGAACGAAAATTTCCTGAAGTTAGGGAACAATTTACAATGTGAGTTATAACAGGTATAATAATAATAATATAATCAATGAGCAGGGTTTTCATATATTTACTAACAATATATATATATATTAAATTGATTCACAGAAATTTTAGTAGAATTAGACTTAGCAATTAGACCTGCCGAAGCCTGTAGATTGTAGGAATTTCCAGATATATTTTTTTGGGGTTGTTTAACAAATCACTGACAAAGGAAAGGCGTTTAGCTGCTCGCACCAACCGATTGCACCGGTTTATAGCTAACATGTACTGTCATATCGATTTCGTTTATATGACCGGAAAGCGCGATCTCGCAGAGTCATAGCCGAACGAACCTACCGGGTAATCCCGGGTGCAGGGGAACGCTTTAATTTATCTTCGCGGATAGGCGCATGTTTATCAAACAAATTGTATCTTTGTGTTCAAAGAAGTAACTATATTATTTATTGGTTCTCATTTGTTGGAAAATGTCAACCCATTCTATAAGCTTAGCGTCACGCCGAAGTGCTTCTAGATTAAGCCTCGCTAGATTACGCATACGCTGGGTCACTGGTTTTGCTTTCGGGGGTTTTAAGTTATAGCAAATATACTGTAAGTCATGCTTAGAAAAACCAGGCGCATCAGTCTGTCCATAGCCATAGACGTGGTTAGCCGAAGAGACTAAAACGAAGTCCATTAAAGAGTCGGTAGTGTGAAGGTTACGACTAGTAGCGTTAGTAGGAAGTAATGAGAAGTTTGCAGAATCAATCAGAAAGCGCAAGTCTCTCGACCTAAACGAGTTAACTAACAGGTAGGTATTAAATTTTCCATAATAATGTGGTGCTGATATTCAGAGGAGATTTGTAATAATGCTGACTCCTAGATCTTTAAAATAATTTTGATTAGGGGGACAATAAACCGCGCCGAGAAGGGCTTTGTTGCAGGTGACGGTAATCTCTAAAAACAAATATTCAACTATAGCTAGGGAATCGGACGAAGATGTTAATAACATTTTGTCCCAGATGTTACTAAAGTAAAATACTACACCCCGCCTCGTTTAACTAGTCGTTGGTTCCGTATTAAAATGATACCAGGGATCCCATAGGTAGTTAAAGAGAAGGTAGGTTTTAGCTGGTATTCAGAAATTACCAGCGCCTGTAGGTTTGGAATGTCCACTAATCCATTGTACTGCTGCGGAATGCCTGTAGCGTTTATATAGCACACGTTAAATTTAACTTTAATTTACAAAAATTCTTTTTTTTTCTTTTCTCTTATTATTATTTTACACTTCATACACCACCGTCGTAACGGCTAACAATGTTATGTCTTTTTACTACCAAATTGTAAGAGGTTTACGGACGAAATCAAATACCATTTTTACCAATGTTCTAAATTATGATTATGACGTTATGTGCATTACAGAAAGCTGGTTTAATGACACATTCTATGGTTCTGAATTTCTTGACAATCGTTATGAAGTGTCCCGCTGTGACCGAGATGTAACCTCAACGGGCCTAGATAGGGGTGGCGGAGTCATAATAGGTGTCCGCCGCGAATTATGCCCTGTCGTGCGATATGACTGGTGTGCACCACCCTCGGCAGATGAAGTGTGCGTAAGTATACCAATAAATTCTAGCACTCCTGGACCTGCTTGAGTTGCTTTACGTAGTAATGACTTACAACTACACATATTCTGTAAATACATACCTCACGGTAATCATAAATCATTAATAATAGGTTAGCAAATATCTCCCTTCCGCCTTTTTGTCTTTTGAATTTCGCGGCTATGTACAAAGCGCTACAGAGCTCGTATCTGGCAATACTATACATAATTTGAAAGGTCTGGACATAACCTACAAAACGACGCTATGCATAATTAGTTTGGATATTGCGTTCAACAGTTATAGACGTGTAAACATGCGAGTTCACTAACGCCGAATTTGCGCTATTTTAAAGTTTTCCTTCGTTAAAGGCAAATCCGCTAGAGAAACGTTCCGAGAGATTAATGGTGTTTTGGTGGATGGTACTCTATCACTTCGAACCGCGGAGGAATGGTTTCGACGATTCAGAGCCGGTGAAAACGACACCATGGATAAGCCAGCCGGCGGAAGACCTGTGACGACAAATACCGATCAAATCATGGACTACATCGAGTTAGACCGGCATGTGGCATCTCGTGACATCGCCTGGGAGATGGGAGTTAGTCACCAAACCATTTTAAACCATCTGCAGAAGGCTGGATACAAAAAAAAGCTTGATGTTTGGGTGCCGCATGATTTGACGCAAAAAAACCTTCTGGACCGAATTAACGCCTGCGATATGCTGCTGAAACGGAACGAATTCGACCCATTCTTGAAGCGGATGGTGACTGGCGACCAAAAATGGATCACATACGACAATATCAAGCGAAAACGGTCGTGGTCGAAGGCCGGTGAATCGTCCCAAACAGTGGCCAAGCCGGGATTGACGGCCAGGAAGGTTTTGCTGTGTGTTTGGTGGGATTGGAAGGGAATCATCCACTATGAGCTGCTCCCATATGGCCAGACGCTTAATTCTACCATCTACTGCGAACAACTGGACCGCTTGAAGCAGGCGATCGACCAGAAGCGTCCAGAATTGGCCAACAGGAAGGGTGTAGTGTTCCACCAGGACAACGCCAGACCACACACTTCGTTGATGACTCGTCAGAAGCTACGGGAGCTCGGATGGGAGGTTTTATCGCATCCACCATATAGCCCGGACATAGCGCCAAGTGATTACCACCTGTTCCTGTCCATGGTGAACGCCCTTGGTGGTGTAAAGTTGAACTCAAAAGAGGCTTGTGAAAAGTGGCTGTCCGAGTTCTTCGCAAATAAGGAGGGGGGCTTCTACGATGGAGGTATTATGAAGTTGCCGTCTAGATGGAAACAGATTATCGAACAAAACGGCGCATATTTGAACTAAATCCGATCACTGTAACACTTTTTATAAAGCATTGACGAAAGAGCAAAAAAGCGGAAGGGAGATATTTGGCAACCTTATATTTTCTTTTTACGACAGACTGACCGATAAACCCGGTACACCTTAAGCCGGATGACATTTTTCTTGTATTGGGTGACTTTAATATTACTAGCGCATCATGGTATTACGACGAGGAGATAAACAGTATGGTTATACGATACAATTATGATTCCTTGTCTTCTATTACATCTGATTTTATGAATCTTACATCCTTATACCAATTTAACAATCAAACTCTAACAACAGAATACTAGATTTAGCTTTTTGCAATATTCATTGCACTGTTAATGCTTCTGATGATCTATTAGTACCTGAAGATCTTCATCACAAGGCTATTGAACACCTCTCCAACGGGTTCTCGCCATGTCGTGGCGGAGGGGCTTAGTAGCCGTGGGGCCCAACACGGTGAAGCTAAGAGGAACCCACCCGGTCGGCCCGCGGCGAAGGACCGGCCGAAGCGGCCGCTCCAGGTTCGAACACCGGTTGGTATAACTGGAGTTCACCGGAGCGGTCGAGGGCCCGAGGGCGGGTTTATGCTGCCTCCTGCGGCTGCAAGGGCGGTTTTATACCGCCTCTGCAGGCGAGGTGGAGTTGCGGAGGACGTATCCTCCGCAACCAACCGGTGTCGCACCGGCGATGCGGCGGCGGTGGGGTCACGGGGGAAGAGGAGAGTCGGTATTACGATGCGCCGCTCTCCCTATCCTCCGCGACCGTTAACGGGTAGTGACGGGCCCAACATCTGTCCACCGCGGGGAGCCCGGAGAGGATATCTCCCGAGGCTCCCGTAGCCTCTGGACGAAGGGTTCGGGGGAATCCGTCGTCCACACAATGGAGGCCGAGGTGGGGGCGCGCAGCATGTTTCAGCGCGCCCTGCAGGAGGGGTTTATCCCTCCCTACCGAGGTGTGGCTGTGAAGCAGCCAGCGCCGGTGAGGGCCGCGGACGAAGGCACTAAGCCGTACCCGTGATCCTTGCCACCAGGCGACGAGTCGGGAACATCGTGGGGTTTTAGTCGGTGCAAGTTCGACATATCCCGTCCTTGCTCCCGCGAGGACGAGTATGCGTAGGCATTTCCCTCACGTAAAACAAAAAAAGAAAAGAAAGGCTATTGAACTATGCATAAATTTCGCTCCCCTAAAACTTAATAACGAGACACTTAAAAGACGAAATTTCTTAAAAGCGGACTTTATTTCTATAAAATCTGCTTTATTAACTTATGAGTGGGAGAACTCTTTCTCGGGGTCGAACTCTCGAGTTAGTCACTTTTATAAAGTATTATATAATTTATTTTGGGATCTCATCATAAGGGGGGAATTGCCATAATCGCCACGCTTGGCAGGCGGCTTGGCGATCGCAATTACGGAGGCCCTATCGTGAAACGCTGCTGCCCGTCCCACGTCCGGGATTTCCCCCCGCTTACTTGGATGGATATACCGCCATCGTTCGGTTGACTGATTGCATTTGATGAAGTGTAAATGTACTCAATAGTCATATACACTTTAGCAAATGGGCGGTGGGGTCGTTACTTCCCGACGCCGTATTTACAAATATGTACCTACTTCCACATTGCATCAAAACAGCCTACCCACCATGGTAAACACGGCCCATAATAAAGCTTAATAATGAAAAAAGGAAATACCACAAAAAATGCAAAATCTATGGTAACAGAAACGACTACAGAACCTTTTCTGTTAAGAAAAAGACTACGAAAATTAGAACGCGAATGTTACGCAAATCATATAACCTTTTGCGAGAGTAAAATTAAAGAACATCCAAAATTTTTCTGGTCATACGTGAAATCTAAAAATCCTTCTGGACAAATGACTCAAAATATGACATTTGATAACGAAGTGTTATCTAATGTTGAGGATATCTGAGAAACTTAATAGGTATTTCCAATCGATATTTGTTGAAGCACCTCAATATAATAATAAATCTCTCACTACCAATTATTGCACTCTCACGGATTCTTCTCTTATTTTTAATAACATTAATATTAACGACCAAATTATACTCAATGAATTAAAACATGTAAACATTCACAAAGGTGCCGGGCCTGATGGTATACATCCAATATTAATCTCTAAATGTGCACAAGAACTACTAAAACCAATATCTATTATATACAATTTATCTCTTTCTACAGGTATTTTCACTACTATCTGGAAAAAAGCACTCATTACTTCTATTCCTAAAAATAATAAAAAAGATAATATCAAAGATTATAGGCTAATATTCAAACTCAGTATTTTCGGTAAATTTTTAGAAAAGATTGTTACATCGCAATTAGCGTATTCACTTCAAGAACACATCTCGGCTAATCAACACGGTTTTATGAAACATCGCAGCGTTGAATCTAATATGTTGACTTTTACCAACTACATAGTAAAAGCTATGCATCGTAATGAGCAGGTGGATGTTGTTTACACCGACTTTGCAAAAGCTTTCGATAAAATAAATTATGACTTGCTAATTGTGAAACTGGCAAAAATGGGCATTCCCGGTAATCTATAATACTTAGATGGATGGAGTCCTATATACATAACCGCACTCAGGCGGTCTGTCTTAAAGGTCATTGCTCAACTTATCTACCTATACCATCCGGAATACCCCTGGGATCTGATTTGGGCCCCGTTTTGTTTACAATCTACGTCAATGATATTGGTAATGTCTTAAGTGACACACAAGATTTACTCTAAGTAGATGACACTAAACTCTTTAGAGTTATAAATAAAACCGAAGATTGTGAGATCCAACAGCAAGCAAACTTGTATTGACTCCTTGTGTACATATTGCAACAATAATCAATTTCTAAATGCTGATAAATGTTGCGTTATGACTTACACTCGCAAAACTCATCCTATATTACACCTTTACAATATATGATAAATAACATAAACTTAAGACGGGTAAATAATGTTCCACACTTGGGTATCCTTATGGATGATAAACTTTCATTTCATTTACACATAGATAATAATAAAAAAGGCATATAGGAGTTTAGTTTTCATAGCAAGAATTATGTCGCTTGCTGGCCTAATGGTTAGAGCGTGAGGCTTTCGTTCCGAAGGTCGCGGGTTCGAACCTCGGCATGTACCAATGACTTAATATTTAAGTTATGTACATTTGTGAACTTTAGTTACAACAGCGAGATACAAACGGTGAAGGAAAACATCGCGAGGAAACCCGCACACTGACATCATCTTTGTGTTCGTGTGGTGGTCCCGATAAAGTGGCAACAGGCTCGCCCCCTGTTACATGGGACCTAATCTGACCACATCTGGCGAAAAGTGGGTGTTTATTCACCTTTGCTTACCCCTACTGGGAAAAAGAGGTGATAATATAAAAGAAAATAAAAAAAAAATAAGCAAGAATTATCCAACCTTTCCAAAAATTCCAAACGCTTAAAACTTTATATTTTAGCTTTGGTCGGTTAATTCTAGAGTTTGCCCGCGTAGTGTGGAGCCCTTCTTATAAATCTCAAATAAATCGCGTTGAAAAAATACAAAAGTACTTTCTGAGAATACTTAACTACCGTTGTCACCGCTCCCATAACTCATACATGAATACATGCTTACGAAACACGATGTGCTTTCTTTAGAAGCTCGCCGTGTACTTTCCGATGTAGTTACACTTTACAAGTTACTCAATAATAAAATAGATTCACCACTTTTGTTGTCCAAAATAAACTTTGTCTCTAAAGTCCGAGTTGTACCTCCCGTCCGTTCCTCTCGCACCGTTAACTTCTTTTCGCCATCGATATATCGCAAAAACTATACGTATAATAACTTCTTTACGCGATGTCTTAATAAATACAAAAAGGATTTTTCTGAAATTGATCTATTCGATATCTGCTTGAATGTCTTTAAACATAAAATTTCAATGTTAATAATAGGTTGGGGAAAAAGAAATCCATTATTTTTTCGGTAGATGGCTGTAGTGATAAATTTCTCGTAAAGTATCGATCAAACAGTTTCAGATTTATGCTCGTTGGAAAGGTGACATTTCGCAGTAAAAAAATTCTTTTGTTGTTTTTTGTTTGGTGCATTCAATTGTGAGTTCAACACCCTGTGTGTTGTTAAATTTGGAAGTGAACTAAGAGAAAATTCGGTACATTTTACAGTTTTTCTTTGACAAAGGCGAAAATGCAAGCCAGGCGGCTAAAATTGTGATTGGTGTTTATGGACTCGATACTGTAACAGCCAATTATGTGCAATTTTGGTTTCGTAGATTCCGTTCAGGAATTTTTGATGTTAATGATGCACCTCGCACAGGTAGGCCGGTCGCCGAAAATGTCGATAAAATCGGAGAAATGATCGAAGTTGACCGGCATGTTAGCAGTCGTAACATCGCCCAGGAGCTAAAAATGGACCACAAAACAGTTTTAAACTATTTACACAAAGCTGGATTCATAAAGAAGCTCGATGTTTGGGTGCCACACCAATTAACAGAAAAAAACATGATGGATCGAATTTCCATCTGCGAAGCCTTGGCCAAACGGAATGAGATAGACCCATTTCTTAAACGGATGGTGACTGGAGATGAGAAATGGATCACATACGATAACCCTGTGCGAAAACGATCATGGTCAAAGAGCGGTGAAGCACCTCAAACGGAGGCCAAACCAGGACTAACGGCCAGGAAGATTCTGCTGTGCATTTGATGGGACTGAAAGGGGATTATTTATTATGAGTTGTTTCCATATGGCCAAGCACTAAATTCTGATCTCTACTGTCAACAACTGGACCGTTTAAAGATAGCAATTGACCAGAAACGGCCAGAATTGGCCAACAGGAGAGGTGTCGTGTTCCACCAGGACAACGCTAGGCCACACACGTCTACAGTGACTCGCCAGAAACTTCGGGAGCTTGGTTGGGCAGTTTTAATGCATCCGCCATACAGTCCGGACTTGGCACCAAGCGAGTACCATCTTTTTCTTGCATTACAAAATTTCTTTAGTGATAAAAAATTGGCACCTAGGGAAGATTGTGAAAATCGGCTACTAGAGTTTTTTGCAAATAGAGACCAGGACTTCTATGGGAGAGTCATAATGAAGTTACTTTTAAAATGGCAACAAATCATAGAAAAAAACGGTGCATATTTGAACTAAATCGGACAATCCGAAGCATGTTAAATAAAGTCCTGAAGTTCATATAAAAATAATGGATTTCTTTTTCCCCAACCTATTATGTCAGACCAAGTAATCTGCTGTTAAATATGTAACAGCGACTACCTCTGTCTTATTTACTTTAATATTGTGTACTTTTCCTATATCAGCATTGTTTTCCTTATTTTTTTCCGTATTTATTTGTTTGTTTTTCAAGTCTGTGACATATTATGTAATTTTGGGCACTATTTGTCTACTTATTATCCATAAGCAATACTTAACATATGTGTATTTGTAATGACTGTTTGTGCCATAAATAAATAAAAAAATATATAATAATAATTAAATTGTGATAGAAAACTGGGTATTAGTAGACAACAGTGAAGTTTTAAAGTCAGTGTCCATCATTATAAAATAATTATAATATATATATTACAAAATCAATATGAATAAAAACAATGAAGTTATTAAATTGTTTTTTTTTTTTAAAAAAAAAACTTAAACATGTGCTCCGCTACCAATCTGCCGGTTTTTCAGTTATAATCAAGAGCAAGAAAGTTATTTCGAGCTATATTCGGGCAGCAATGTGCGGCTCCCCCGAGTGGTGCACAGCGGTGGTGCGGGCGTGAGTGTGGGCTCGGGGAGCCCCGGCGGCCGAGCTCTTTTACAGTACATTTTCTAAGGCGGGTGGATACAACTGACAGGTGAAATTTTTCCTTCTCGTGAAATAGTGTGTAAATCGTAGATGTGTGCACGCACGCATCGGGGAGGCAGTGTGTGTGTGCACTGCAATATACTGTACTGCACTGCACTGCACCGCATTGTACTGTACTGTACTGCACTGTACTGCACTGCACTGTGTACTATTTTAATCGCAATTTTGGTTGTTCCGAGTTGGAGTCGTTAGTTGCGGTTTTAGGCGCACGCGACTGAATTGTAGCAGTAGTATAGTTCAAGCAGTAAATTGTAAACCAGTACTTTATAAATGGAAAGAGCAGCACAGTATCCAAACAGGCCGCGAGGGTCATCCACGGACCGTGCTTTTTATTTTGGTGGCGCTATTAGTTTAAGTAATCTATATTAAATTTGATCTTATATGTTCATCGATGTGGATATTAGGAAGAGGCCTGTGTTCAGCAGTGGACTTCTATCGGCTGATGATGATGATGATATTGAATATTGATTTATTAACGTTATCAAAAAATAAATAAGAATAGAATGCATTTTATATCGGTATCGTCACTTTTATAAATTAGTAATTAGTATTGGTCGAAGAAGTAAGTAAAAAAATAAGGTTGAGTCACCTATTGCTGAATGTGTTCTTATTTTTGGTATAAAGCAATCTCAACCACTCGTGTGAAGCTTTTTAGTGTATGAAGATTTTTAGTCGGTTGGAGTCCGACACTACCTCGTCGCTGCGGCCCTTTCGGCGACGGGTGTGCGATCCGACAGGATTTTGTTACACACGTTAATAAAAAAAAAAAATCTCAACTACTCGTACAGTCGTGAGTTTTCCTTCGGAAATAAGTAATTGATAATTTCCAATCAAGGCAAAGTAATGATTGATAATTATGGTGTATGTTAAAAATAAGAAAGCTTGGATTTGATCATAAGTAAGTACAGAGATTTCGGTCACTGTCAAGCAGCGCACCGCACCTCAGCGCACCGCACAGGGCAAGGCGTGCGGCGTGCTGCGCGTGCGCACTCACGCATGTCCGCCGCGAGCTGGAGCCAGGAGGCGGGTTCGGGGTCGGGCGCGGGCAGCGCGGCCAGCTCCTCGAGCAGCACGCGGCCGGCCGGCGCGCCGCGCAGCCACCGCAGCGACCGCTCCGCCTCCTGCGCACCGAGGGCACATCTATGTGTAACTACTAGTGTTAACATCAGAAAGCACCACGAGTCGCGAGATTTTGAGCTGTTTATTTCTGGCTAAGACAAATCCGTATCCTGTTCAGCTCAGCGCGGCGGTAATAAAAGCTATTCGTGTAAAATCTAAATCATCGCGATTATCATGAATGATGTTATTTATGTTCTTCGTAATAGGCAGCGCATAATGCGTTCTGGTCGTACGCCAAAACTAAAAGGGGTGGATCACAACAATCAAGTATTCGATGGTGTTAAAAGTACCGATTACTTTAGTGTCTTCAACACTCGGACCAATACTGAACTAAATAACGAGATTAATCTACGCAGATTTGAAAAAATCATTTTATGGTAATAATTCTATGAAGGGAGCTAAACGAACTAGATGTTATAGGCAATCTAACATAGGGTGTAATCCTATTTAAGCAGTCATTGGCGGATGTAGGGGTAGGTCTTACTGTATACAAACTGCATCTGATGCTCCACAAGAATCATATTTAGGCGCACTATTTTCTGTGCTTTTTATACGACATTGGACATTGTTTACAGAATGTTGTGGTTTCCCCGTTTGAAATCTGCACTACGAAGTTCATGTCAAGCGATTGGGAAGGAATCAAAAGAAGTTTTTGCAATTTATGTCATGTAACTTCAATCTGGCAGACTCTTTATTTACCTGTGAACATTGTATCCGTGACTTTCGTTTGGGTAGCCTTGAAAATGACAGGAAATTTATAGACATATTATTTGTATACAAAGTACTTAATGTTCACTGCGATGTACCGACTGTTTACAATGCATGGACTCACCTCCAGTTTACCGTTGGCCGCGAGGAAGGCCGGGGACTCCGGCACGAACAGGAAGGCGACGCAGTGCACCAGGGACAGCCCCAGGCACCACCACAGCACCGTTCTGCAAAATCATCATCAATATAAAAGGAGGTGTTACATGTTCATATGTCTCTCTGCTTCAATCATTCTGGACCTTGTTTATATATAATCACTTCTCTTGGAAATTATTTACTTTAAGTTGTAAGCAATTTGCTTATGTTGCTTTGTTAATATTTTAATCAACTTATCTCTAATTTAATTATTTTGTTGTCAACCGTAATTTGTGATTAAAGGCGCCTTTATTATAACGGGGAAACCTTTAATATTGTTCTCGCAATCTCCCCGGTGTCCGGTTTTCTATTGTAGTATTAAATAACCTTCACATCCACCGGGCACACGCTACTCGCGCCCAGCGGGTCCTGCGACCCCCACCAGAGCGTTGGTGCACCTTCGTGGAGGCCTCCCGGCTCTACGTGTACCGGGAGGCGGGCGCCACCCGAGGACCTGACTGCCTCATCAGCCTTCGGTCCTTAGTGCAATGTGCCCTGCCGATCGACGGGGAGATTTTTGGGGGAGGCCTAGGGCCAGCAGTGGATGTCTATCGGCTGATGTTGATGATGATGATTAAATAAACTTTATCTTAGTTGAAACGAAGCATTCTAACTTTGATTGTAACTTAGAACATATCTGTGAAATGCATCATATTGTTTTTTATTAATAAATAAAAACACCAATAGCACATGCATTAAACTATTTAGATATTTATATGTTATCAGCGATGACAGATCGTGCTGCGCGCGCGCATCGTGTGTGCACGTACGACATTCGCGACATTGTACTATGCACAAAATTAAACAAAGAATAATAAGTAATGATTCTGTACTGTACAAGAATTATATTGTTATTCAGATTTGATTATGTGGAACTTGCGATACATAACGATGTAATATATTATACATACGTGTGTCGAGAGCAATCAGGTTGTGCACGGTACACGGTGCACGGTGCACGTTCTTATCACAGCAGAATTCACATCAACGTTGGTGAGGGGTGTGGGGTGGGGGTGGAAAAGAACAGGCGAAATGTAAAAAGTTTCTTGAATCGGATATCTCAGTAGTTTGTTTGGAAGGGATACGGAGATCCGGCCGAGGATATCACTGTGGTTGATAATGCCGTTAAATTATATCATTGTTATTACAGTTACGGTGGAATTCTAAAGAAATTTATATTTCAAAAGAGCAAGTTTTTGTCGATCAAGTAACCGGGGGTGAGAGAGGGGAGGTCATTTGATTGTAAATGTGGCTAATAATTAATATTAATTAAACAAAAAGTATTCATTGCAGTATGATTGCATTAATTTATACAAATATATTAAGAAAATGAACAATTATGTGTAATAAAACATTTTCCATTTTACTTCTTACAGTAACGTTTGTAAATAATAATAAATTATAATTATTATTTTTAGTCAAATAATAAAATGACTAATAGACACATAAACTTGTGAGAGATAAGGCACGGTAGTCGTGTGCGCGCGTCACGCGTCACGCGACACACGACACGCGTCACGCCCCGAGCACCGAGCCCCGAGCCCGCCAGCACACCGTACGCACCCGTGCGGCAGGCGCGCGTCGGCCGCGAGGTACATGAGAAGCAGGCCCAGGTTGTGCGCGGGCACCAGAGCCGCCGCCGCCGCGCCGCTCCACCGCGGGCTGCACATCTGCGGACAGGCGCTGCGTCACGTACACACGCGTACTCCCCGCATACTGTGCGGAAAGTGCGGCGAGCTCATCGCGTGCTCGCGGCTCCTCGCCATACATAGATAACGCAATGGGAGAAGGAGGTTCGTGTGGAGCGTTACCTCACGCGCGAGGAGCGGCGCCAGCGCCCAGGCCCCGGCCGCGCCCACGCCCGCCGCCACGCGGGCAGCCAACACGCACCACGCGCCGCCCACCAGCTTCAGCGACCAGCACGCCTGCGATCGGGCACACCGAGAGAAGCGCCACTTACTAACACATACTTTGATGAACCGTTACACCACGAATGGATAACCCTAATGGTTAAAAACTGACACAGGGCAACAGACATTCCGCATCGTGTGCTCGCTTGAGTCTGAAACAAATCTTGAAGTTTGAGAGTAAACATATTATACAGTATCTTACTCAGTAATACGTAGTACACAGTAGGGCACAGCAAGCCTCATGTTTGCCATAAATGAACAGTTTTCATTCACACTTTACTATTTACTCACCACGAAAGTAAGTGAGGTGCAGATCACAGCGAACTTTCGACCGCGGGAGAGAGCGCGCGCGCTCGCGGGCACGCCGAGCAGCGACGCGCCAAACGTGGTCACCGCCGCGACCACCGCGCCGGCATCGCCAGCCTCGCCGGCCCCAGCGCCGCTCGCCAGCGACACCCAGCCGAGCGCAAGCCCGAACGACACGGTCGGCACGTTTACTGCACGACCACGACGGAAAACATAAACAAAATGTCACAGCGTCGGGCGGGCGCGCCGCTCGGCTTCGGAGAACATCCTGCTCCTCTTAAGGTTTCGTCCAAATAAAATTGTTGTTTATGACTTGGACACTAGACGTATGAGAAACTATAAACATGTTTTCATCAAACTTACCATAAAAAGACGGAAAAATTCGTGAATAAAAATCTGTACAATTGTTCTCAGATGGGCAGCACGTTCTTTATTCGTGGGCCTGTGTCTGAACTAAAAATGAAATAACTGTAATTCATGTAATAGGACATTCGCCAGTACTTATTACACCACTGTCACGGCGACGTTAAGGCAAAGCTAGGTACACGTTACAGAGAGTTAGAGTTCAAAGTGGGGCATTATGATAATGGAATTCGGAAATCTTACGGTCACATAATAGCAGACTTTGTAAAAAAAGAAGTCCTTCAAAATAGGCAGTATCGGTAATAGACCTGGGAAAGTCCGGACGATAGCACCAAAAATGAGATCATTTTCATCTTGTCGACAAATACTTGGAATCTGTCAGTGACCAAGTTGTTTAACACAGGATGTGATCACTAATGATCGGCAAGATGCACATTAAATCTTAAAATCAAGTTTAAGAGACACCGAGTGAGAAAATCTACGCTCATCCCAGATAGCGCCCAGATTCGAAGCTCCCAAGATTTTAAGCTCAATTTACACAATCGTTATAACTATCTGGAGAGCTGCATTAAGGCGGACTCATAAGACGATACTCTCGTGGAAACTAGCCGTACGATTAACCTTTATTTAACTCGTACAAAAACACTAAAAAAACAATTTCAAAGCCGTCTAATGCAGCTTGTGCAGGAAAGGCGTGGGATGATTCCGTGTCTTAGAAAGACGCTTCCCACCACCGATGGGAGCAAGCAATAGCAAGCAAGTCTCTAAATGAATGACTCACGTTCTGCGCGAATTTAATATAAATTGTATTAAAAAGGCAATTGAGTATATAATGGACTTCAAAGTTTTCGTTACAGTTTTTGCAGTTGGACAGAGCCCGGAGACTAAGCTGAGAACTGTGGATGGCAGAACCATTACCTCCTTCCCAGAGCTTCTGACCGAAATCGAGAACTTCAGCACCATAGACCACATATATACATACACTACGACAAGTGATACAGAAGGTTGAAGATTACTATTAGCCAAGCATATGGCGTTTGTGGACTATGGGACGCCATTAACTCAGTCGTCTTGGGTAGTACTACAGTCGCACCAGTAGTGTCAAACTGACTATCGATACATCCAAGTGTTAATCGGTCTCTAGAACTATTTTTCGAAACTCATCCCGTTGCAGCGTCAAAGTGACGTGTATCGCTAAAACTATTTACTGTTGTGGTGGAAGACGTCTTTAAGCTTTTGGTCTAGAAACTTGGCATCAACATAAATAATGAGTACATGACACAGCTATGATTCGTTAATGACATCGTAATCATGACAGCTTCTAGACACCTTGGCAAAATACTCGATGTCCTCTGTAGAGCGTTTTGACACGTGGGTCGAAAATGAGAATGGAGAAGACGAGGATCATGTCAAATGCTCATATTCTCTCCACGCTAGTAACGGTTGGAGGCCTAACAGTGAAAGTTAGTATATACCTGAGACAAATAGTCTAGCTTAATAAGTCCAACTTCCAGGAAGATATCAATCTACGAATCCAACTGGGTGACGTGCGTAGGGTACGGTCTTTAATTTGTGTATGGTTTCAGTAATGACGCAGGGAACGGGACGTGTCTATTTACAATCGGCTTCATGAAGAAGCTCAAATTCGCACAAGAAGCAAAGGAAAGGGCAAAGTTCGGAATTTTCCTGCGTGATTGAATCAGGACAGACGAGATCTGCAAGAGAATTGAGGTCACCGACTTAGCCCAAGATTGCTAATCTTGAGTGGAATTGGGCAGGACACGTCGCTGGAAGGATTAACGGTGGATGGGGTAGTAAGGTCTACGAAAGGAGGCCACGTGCCGGTAGACGCTGTGCTGTCAGACGTCCAACAAAGTGTTATTAGTTTCAGTTGTAAGCAATGGTCTTGCCAATTACCACTTATTACTTAGAAAATATCTACAAAGTAATACAAATACCAAATGTGTTAGCTGATATTTGTGGATTGCAAAGTGCTAAGTGTTTATAATGGAATAAATTAGCTTAGTCAAAAATCAAGTGCACCTTGTAACGTACGACCTATTGATAAATAACGAAAAACGTGCGAACTGCTCCGCAAACGGAGTGGCTGCCGGCTCCGGAACGCAGATTATTTAACCACGAGATAGTGTACTATTGGGGGCCCGACACTGCCGCTGCGCTCTGCATGGCGTCACCGCGGTCAACGCGGCCAACGCGGCCAACGCGACCAACGCGACCAACGCGGCGCCATAAATGGCATGTAAACAGAAAATTTTACCAATTTAAGTGCTAGTCCTGTGAGAAGGAGGACTTTTAACAAAACGGTGCTACTTTTTTACCTGGCGTGTCGCTAAGCGGGGCCGGAGCAACTTTCGTCATTAATAAGTACCGAGCTTCCTATAAACTTAGCTGTATCTGTACCATGCAAATAAGATTACAATATTTTACAGCGTACGGGAGTGTGTGAAAAGAAGTTACTCTTTGTGAGGAACGTCGGCGGCCCTCGCGCGCCCTTAACGCGAACATTAAATAACCAAAACTTGTGAGTGTAGGCGATGGTGCGAGCACTTCGGAAGCAATGGGTGACACATCACGCGGCTGAACTTAATTTAGTAATAGTTAATTTAGTATAATTAAAGTTATCTCGGCGGTAAAATAAAGTAAAATAACTATGAGATATATTTACGAATTTGATGTTATTAACTAGATCTTTTGAATTTTTGAGTACAGGCTGAAACTATAGTGCAGAAATCGGCGCTTCATGCGTTTTAACATATTAATATCATTATAAAATATAAAAAAGTATGTGTTCTCCGCCCGCTTTGCTGGCTGTAACGCCACCGCAACTTCCTTTGAGGGTAACATTTCGTAAAAATCGTTCACAGCTGACCTATACTCTCTAGGCCTTATGTCCACAGAAATCGAGATGTATATATACACATACATGACTCCGAATCCATTATTCAAGTCTCGCTCTTTTAGCTTATTTGGTGAATCCGTCTGATTGTCAATTTCTTACAAAAGACTGGATATTATTATTAATTCATCAACAAGTAGTAATATTAATTAATAGCTCTCGTAGTGTTCGCACGACTCGAGCTCGCACCACGCGGCGCTACCTTTCTTACACTCGTATATGGGTGTGAGGTGAAGCGGTCGTGCGGTCGTGCACCGCTTACGCTTACTCCTGGACGCACGAGGAGAACATAGGAGCGCTTACTCAGCGAGACGAGCAGGAGCTGACGGCAGGCAGCGCGCGTCGTTGCCCGCCACGAGTCGGGCCCACCGGGCGACTTCATCGTTAGGGGCGCGCGGGACACGACACTTAAACTCTCAACACGCGCGCGATAGCACAGCACAGCACAGCACAACACAGCACAGCGAAGTAGAAGCGGGCAGTGCGTCGGTGAGGCGGTGTACGCGCGAAGTGCTGCGCAGGCGCAGCCGCAGCACTATATGCAGGGCCGCGCGCGGGCGCCCCGGACGTGCACTAGTACGCAGTACAGCATTTAAAGTCAATCGCATAATGAATTCTCCCATATACTCGTATAACAACACTACATTTTACTGACATTAACGCGTTTCATTTACTTTTTTCACTATCCCCACGTTGATCATTAGTCGGGCGCCCCGCAGCAGTGGCGGCCGCGGCCAATTTACTTTTGTTACAACAACAGAAGCTGTCGTAACCAGCAACGAGTGGGAGTGCTCGGCCGCGGAAGAGTCTTACGGTTCCTTTGGTTTATGAGCTCGCGAAAACTTATGCAGTGGGATTCGATTTTGGCAAATGATCATTCGTAGGAAAAAATGGTTATATAAGAATTAAAAAAAAGATGATCAATTAAGTTAGTAGCAAGAAAACAAAAAATATCGCTTTACCTGAAGTTGTGTCACTTTGAGACAGTGTTTTCTTTTCCTGTTTTAATTTATAATCGATAATTTTTTGTTAAAAAGCAAAATTTTAGTTCGTACGGTGTGGTCTGTTGTCTTTATTTGTTTGTCGAGACTAAATTTATAGACTTCTTATGTTACATTAACAATGTCTATGGGAGGCCAAATGCACGAAACTGATCGTGTTATACACAAATTTATTTTTCATAATGACTTCGAAGAAATACGTTTTACATAGTTTACCTATATTTCATCCTACGACGATCGAACGATCGATCATCATTATTCCAGCCTGGCGATGTCCACACCTGTACAAGCCACCCTAGCCGCGTCCCAGCGCCGCCGTTCCGCGCCGCCTGCATCCCGGACTCCCATGCGACCCTCGCTAGGTCGGAATCAATAGTAAACGAAATAAAAAAATCGTGCTGCGGATATTATGTGAAATTACTCAAAACGACGTATATAATTAAGGCGACGGAGAGCCCGCCTGTAAACCCCGTGCACTTTGTGTACGTGTGTACGAGTCGTGGAAAGTTCAGCTGCGGTGCAGGAGAGGCCACGCCAAGCCCCTGACCCCTGACCCCTGCCCGCTGCACTTCCTGCCTACTTGTACGGTAAGTGTCGGTCGTAAATGGTTCGGAAGTGAACATTTTTATTAATGTTTGTTTCCTGTCGCTTCAGGTATTTTGTTTTGATTCAATTTAAGAACTGAATTTTGCACATCGCGCTGTCGTGACGTTACATTACATTTCACAACTCCTTACACCGACAAGTTCGGACAAGAGTTTATTTGATCTCTCAAATCGTGCAGACGGGATCTGATTAAGGTTGTACTATCCGTGGCGCTGGTCCCGCAGGAGCGATGCTCCTCCACCCGCAGCTCACGGGGTTCACAAGACACGTAAAAGAGAGTTTTTAGTATTCCTCTTGCACAATTTCTGTATTAGTTTCATCTAATTGCACGCACACATGCGTCAATCTAATTGCACGCATACTTACGTGCGCGTAAGAACAAAACAAACGAATAAAATATTATACACACGCCGCACTCCGCATGTAGTGCGTGTTATCGGTCACCTGCCGCCACTCGAGCACTTTTTGAATGACAGTTATTTTTGTTTGTTTCTTTTTTACATTTGTAGTAATATCAACCCATCAATACCGAGGTCGCCGGTTTCAGCGCATCCAGCGGATCCGGCGCACTGGTGCTCCGAAGTCGCCAGCGCCTGTCACGCCGACTACATTCAATTTAAGCACAAATTGTCATAGTACCTGCAACTGCTAACCACATCAGTTTTAAACATAGATACCGAGGCCTTGAAGGAATACATGGACGTTAAATTGAGTACCCTACGACAACAATGGCAAGAGGACCTGCATGAGGATATTGCGAGAGTTTCGAAAACATTCAAACATGATATAAACAAACTGGAACAACGTATCGGTACGTGGGATCAGCGCGTGGGTTCGCAAAACTATCCTGCAACCCTGATGCTTCTTTTGTTCAAGAAACCAAGGAGCTCCGCGTCGAACTGGAAAAAGTAGACGCTAAATTCGACGACTTTGATCAAGCATCCCGGAGTCGTAACCTAGAATTGCAAAACATACCTAAAAGAAAAGCCAAAAATCTAATTCACATATCCATCATAATTGGCAAGCTGGTCGGCGTCGATCTCACAGTGATATCCGGTCTGTCCATCGTGTGGCGCCGAGTGTACCGAGTGACCAAAAAATATTGTGCTACAATTAACTACCCGACGACTGCGCGATGAAATGACCGAGGCAGCGCGCGTGCGCCGCTCGCTCATCGCCGCGCAGTTTTTCGGTGTCGGTGTGGGAGTCAGTGTCGGAGGCGGGGCGGGGGCCGGGGGGTGGAGGACACTCAAAGTCCGCGCTTCTACGTTAACGAACCTGACTTTGAAAAATAAAATATTGTTCAGTAACGCACGTCAATTGTCTAAGACTAAAAGCTACAAATTTGTTTAGGTGAAGAACGGCCACATTCTGGTGATTTAGAACACACACAATTCACATCACAGACATGACATATTTTTTTACTGTTACCATTATTAGCGAGATGTGGAAGCAAAAAGATTTTTAATCTAACAATTTAAATACAAAAAAAACAATTGTTATAACGTCTACAGTCATGTCTGAAAATTAACCGTGATAAATTTTCTCTATTTTATCAAAATTGTGGAGGATTAAACACTAAAATAACACAAATAAAATTAAACTTGCTTACTAGTAACTACGATATTATAGTCTTTGTGGAAATCTGGTTGACTGATGCAACTTTGGGGTTCTGGGTCGGATAACCTCCTCGTGTGCCCGGGAGATGCAGTTACCCATCGGACCGAGGTCCGGGGTTAAAGGCATCTCTTGGGACTGGTGTACCCTGGGCAACGGCAGCTGCTTTGTGCTTTCAGGTATAGGGCAACTTACGGCTAATAATCCGACAGCACTGGCGTCGGGAAGTGACGATCCCACCGCCCGCTGAGAGGAAAACTAATATCTCTCGTGGATTCAATTTTCTCATCGGCGCAATCAGTCGAGTCGCGCGGCGAGTCTGCCCCTAGGGCGGCTGTTGGCTTCGGCCACGCCGGGCGCCGTAGCCCGCTCATAGCACACCCCGAGCGGAGCGGAGACTGCGGTCATTGCGACCGGAGTCAAGAGGAAGACAACCTTTCAAATTACCCCAATCCTAAGGTGCGGCGCGCCGATGAAATGAATGGCCAAGGGGAACTTGGTCCCGAGCGCCCAAAGCTGTGGATCAGCAACCGCCACACTCATGGATTACAGTGTAAAAGACATTAGTCCCCAGGTGGGTCCCGGCCGCAAGGCTGGGGAATCTCACACGGCGCCACCGGGCGTCGTCTGCTCTTCGTACTCTGGGGTGGGCAAAACTGTTCTCGGAGGAGGTGTGTGCGCGCAGCGGAGCAACGACAACGGATCGTCATTGGCAACGGCTTCTACGGCGGCGGGAAAACCGCGCCCCGGTACGGGCGCAGGCAACACGGACTCGACGGTGCTGCGCCCCAACACCAACCTCGCACCCGAGGGCGCGAGTGGTGCTGGAGCGACTGCGCTTGGAGCGTAGCGAGAGCGACAGCGATGTAGACATGGCCTTCGCTCACACCCGGACGGACTTAAGCGAGGCTAGGTCGTTATCCGACTTCAGCCTCGCTTCGATGGCGTCACGCGACTCCCGCCCGCCTGCGCGCCGAGGTGGCCGACTTCCATAAGGATTTGGCCGCCATTAGGGCCGAGGTGAGCGAGAGAGAGCGTCGGGAACGGCCCGCGACCTCTCACCGCGCGGATACCAGCGAGGAGTCCCCCTCCGGAGGGTGGACGAATTGTCCGGCGAGGATGAAGCGACGAACGGTCGCCGCTTCTTCCGCACAGGCTTCGCTGCCGGTGGAAGAGATCTGCCGGAGCGTCATGATCCAGGTCGGGACGATGATGAACGCCCGCCTGGCATCATTGGAGGACAGGCTCCTCCCGGAGAAGTGTCTCTTTCCATCCTTGGATGCGGCAACGCGACCGGCAGCGCAAGCCGCCAAAATGCCTGGTCCCGCACCGAAGGGAACGAGCGGGAAGGTTGCAGAAACCGTTCCGCGACCACCCTACCTCCCTTGGAGGAGGCGTGGAATGCGGTGATGCGGAAGGTGCCCAAAGAGGGGAAGGGTAGTACTCCTCCTCCGGCGAGGAAGACTATCTTGCAGGCCACGCAGCAGCAGCGACAGAGCGCTGCGGCAGACGCTAAGCGGAATCGTCTCCGCGGCCGTTCTGTAGCGGCAAAAAATAAGAGGCGGTCACGAAAGCTGCGGGCCCCGAGGTCCGCGGCCGTAGTGCTCACTCTGGCCGGAGGCCACTCTGGAGGAAAAGGAAAAGGGCGTCTCGTACGCCCAGATCCTGGCCCAGGCGATGTAGAGTGTGGAGCTCGCCGACATCGGCATTGCCGGTGTTCGCTTCGAGGGGGCGGCGACCGGGGCACGGGTTTTGGAGGTGCCCGGATACGGTTGCGACAACGGCGTCAAGGCCGACGACCTCGCCAAGAGTCTCCGCGAGTCTCTCGGCGAGCCGGTCGTCCGTGTCGTTAGTCCGGCCAAGTGCGCCGTGTTGAGGGTCTCCGGGCTTGATGACTCGGCCACGAGCGCCGGTGTAGCTGCAGCGGTGGTGCGAGCGGGCGGTTGCTCGGTCGACCAGATTCGGTCGGGTAACGTCTCGGTCGGCGCCTCCGGCCTCGGGACGGCGTGGATACACTGTCCCATGGGAGCAGCGCGTAAAGTCGTCGACGGTGGACGACATTTGAGAGGGTGGGTGTCGGCTCGAGTAACGTTACTCAAGAACCGACCCAAGCGTTGCTTCAAGTGCCTCGAAGAGGGGCACTTGAGAGCAAACAGTGAGTCCGACTGTGACCGCAGCAATGAGTGCTTCCGCTGCGGACATAGCGGCCGACTGTACCGCCCGGTCGCACTGCAACCGTTGCAGTTCGACGGGGAAAGCGGCCGGCCATAGATGTGGCGGACAGGCGTGCTCCACCAAGGTGGCGCCGCCCCGTCGTCGCGGAGGACGACCAGGACGCGGACCAGACGCGGACCAGTCGGGGAGGGACTGTGGAGTCCTTAATTTACACCGGGCGTGGATGTGTCACGAGGCACTCTTGTGCTCCGGGACACGTCCAAACTTACAAAACCATATGTGTTCTTCTTTATATCATCTTCAACAAAAGTTTGAAATTCTGAACATTTCCAAATCGATGGAAAATAACAAATATAACACCAATTCACAAATCCGGTTCTAAGAACGACATATCAAACTACCGGCCGATATCGATCCTTTCATAAATTCCAAAATATATGTAAATGTTCCCGTTTGATTTTTCGTCTGCACCTCGTAGTTTTTAATTTTGTATAAATTTTTGGCTTTATATTAAAATTTGATTTAACTTATAACCATACCTATTCTTCAAATGACTATTTATTAAACTCGTGTTTTCATGTTGTATAAATCAAAAATGTTCTCAGTGAGACTATTTAAGGAAGCAATTGTAATTATTTCTATGAATTTTCGCTTGTGTTTTTTGGGACTTATTGTTTTTGTTTGTCTTCAATAAAGAAAATAAAATAAAATAAAAAATCAGAAACAAGAAAACAGTGCGTATTCTTGAAATAGTCGAATGTTTCTTGATAGAAACATAACACATGGGCACATAAATTGGCAACACTCTCGTTTTAGGTAGGGCTTCATAACATTCACCCCGTTTTTTTTTTCTTTTTTTTATTAACGTGTGTAACAAAATGCCAACGGAACGCACACCCCGGGACCAATAGTGGGCCGGTATCAGGGTAGTGTCGGGGTTCAACCGACTAAAAAGCTTCACACGGTATTCCTGCCTCGTCCACGTACTCGAGGGTCGCGGGATAACGTATTTCAGTTCCTCCGCGACCCCCGATCGGCGCTCGAATGAACGGGTCCACCCCGTGGAGGGATGGGATGTGAAGCAGCACCCCTCCCGATAAGATCCCCTACGTGGCGACGCGTCGGGATACGAGACGCATCACCATACGCACCCCAGGTACCCTCTCCAAAAGAGGCGCCGGCCCGACGGCTCTTGTCGGTCGCGGCGCCAGGTTCCTGCCGAGGAGCCATTCGGCGGTCGTGCGCTCGGCCCCGCCTTGCGGCGGTGAGCTGTCATCGCACTCCGACCGCGTCCTGTCCCCTCAGCGAACATTCACACCGTGCGTCTGAACTCCTACAGTTATTTTCTAGTAGCTCTAGATCTTTTGTGTTTGGATTTAAAGACATTCATTCTCAAGAAATTTTTATAATTCTCATAATTTGAGACGCAAAGGATGAAATCGTATATATAATAGTTTGGCAAATATCTCCCTTCCGCCTTTTTGTCTTTTGAATTTCGCGGCTATCTACAAAGCGCTACAGAGCTCGTATCTGGCAATACTATACATAATTTGAAAGGTCTTGACATAACCTACAAAACGACGCTATGCATAATTAGTTTGGATATTGCGTTCAACAGTTATAGACGTGTAAACATATAGTTCACTAACGCCGAATTTGCGCTATTTTAAAGTTTTCCTTCGTTAAAGGCAAATCCGCTAGAGAAACGTTCCGTGAGATTAATGGTGTTTTGGGGGATGGTACTCTATCACTTCGAACCGCGGAGGAATGGTTTCGACGATTCAGAGCCGGTGAAAACGACACCATGGATAAGCCAGCCGGCGGAAGACCTGTGACGACAAATACCGATCAAATCATGGACTACATCGAGTTAGACCGGCATGTGGCATCTCGTGACATCGCCCAGGAGATGGGAGTTAGTCACCAAACCATTTTAAACCATCTGCAGAAGGCTGGATACAAAAAAAAGCTTGATGTTTGGGTGCCGCATGATTTGACGCAAAAAAACCTTCTGGACCGAATCAACGCCTGCGATATGCTGCTGAAACGGAACGAACTCGACCCATTCTTGAAGCGGATGGTGACTGGCGACCAAAAATGGATCACATACGACAATATCAAGCGAAAACGGTCATGGTCGAAGGCCGGTGAATCGTCCCAAACAGTGGCCAAGCCGGGATTGATGGCCAGGAAGGTTTTGCTGTGTGTTTGGTGGGATTGGAAGGGAATCATCCACTATGAGCTGCTCCCATATGGCCAGACGCTTAATTCTACCAACTACTGCGAACAACTGGATCGCTTGAAGCAGGCGATCGACCAGAAGCGTCCAGAATTGGCCAACAGGAAGGGTGTAGTGTTCCACCAGGACAACGCCAGACCACACACTTCGTTGATGACTCGTCAGAAGCTACGGGAGCTCGGATGGGAGGTTTTATCGCATCCACCATATAGCCCGGACATAGCGCCAAGTGATTATCACCTGTTCCTGTCCATGATGAACGCTCTTGGTGGTGTAAAGTTGAACTCAAAAGAGGCTTGTGAAAAGTGGCTGTCCGAGTTCTTCGCAAATAAGGAGGGGGGCTTCTACGAGGGAGGTATTATGAAGTTGCCGTCTAGATGGAAACAGATTATCGAACAAAACGGCGCATATTTGAACTAAATCCGATCACTGTAACACTTTTTATAAAGCTTTGAATAATGAGCAAAAATGCGGAAGGGAGATATTTGCCAAACTAATACATTACATCATAGTTTGATTTAGTTTCCGGTGCCTCATGCGAGAATATGTCTTAGGTCTCTGTATAAGATCTAAAGTACTAACAATCACTCATGCTTGACATGGAGCATACTCTTGTCAATGCTGCAGCGAGACTCGGCCCTTAATACACCCTAAAACTGGACCACGAAATAATGGGTTGATCTCAAGCAATACAAGTGGGTCTTGTGACCATGGGATTTCCGGCACCAATCTCGTACCTGCCACACACCAACTTTAATGGCCTTGTTTCAAGTAATAGCGTGCCTTTCGCTGTACTTAGAGCGGACTACGCCTAATCTTTCAAGGACGATAGATTGACGAACCGTGACGGCGGCGCCTTTGTCTATTAGAGCAGCCCCTACACTGCCGCCATCTTCAGCCTGACAATGCGCCGCCTGCAAACATGGAAATATGTGAGTACAAGATCCTAGCCAAAAAGACTGACTAACAGCCATTCATACTTGTATCAGTCTATCTTTTTGCTAGTAAAGAGAGCAGGGAATCGAACCCCTTTAAAATCCTTCTCAACTTCATTATCATCATCAACCGATAAATGTCCACAGCTGGACATAGGCCTCTCTCAAAGACCTTCATGTTTGTAGGGGTTCATATGAGGTGATTTGGGGCATTTTCCACCACAGTGGCCCAATGCGGATTGATGTGAGCCAGGGCCTCGTTTGTAGATCAGCAGGGTGAACCATGAGAATGGAAACTGCGGAAATTCGAATTTCGACAGTCTATGCTTGCAAAGTGGAAAGAGCGATTAACCAACCCTAGAGCAGATAGCAAGACTGTAGAAGCTATACGTCCCCTCTTGGATGAGCGGATAGACAGGCGGTACGGGTCACTGACCTTCCGGTTGGTGCAGGTACTTTCAGGTCATGGGTGCTTTGGTAAGTACCTGTGCCGCATAGCCAGAAAAGAGCCGACAACTGAGTGTCATCATTGTGTATGCGACGAAGACACTGAGCAGCACACCCTGGAGCTTTGTTCAACTTGGGTTGCTCAGCGCCAAGACCTCGTCGCTGTTGTAAGGGATAATCTCACGCTGCTTGGTCTTATTAAAGCCATGATCAGTAGTGAGTCGCCGTGGGACGCTGGCTTGACCTTTTGCGAGAAAGTAATGTCGCGGAAGGAGATTGCAGAGAGGGAGCGAGAGAAAAACACCCATCTCTCAATCCGTAGGAAGGTACCTGGGCGTCGTAGGAGGATGTTCCACGCCTTAAAACCTCCATAACGGAGGCCATGGTGACGGATTCGGGGAACCCGTTATCAAGTACGTTAAGCCTCGAGACGGAGCGCGTGGTACTTCCGCCTATTACTGGTAAATGGGGTGGAGAGTTTCAGTTTCACCCCGAGATGCGGCCTCATTACGGCCTTTCGCCGTCGAGACCGCGGTTGTGTGCGAAAGCGTTCCTGTGGTTTTGGCTTATGCGTTGAGACGTACACCGTGGGGTTTTAGCCGGTACGATTCCGGCATAACCCCTTTGTTGCCCCCACAGCAGAAGGGTATCTAATGTAGGATTTACCCATGATAAAAAAAAAAAGGTGATCCATGAGCTTAGCTGGAGTCCCATAAGTTATTGTGCTGGACCACTTACACCTCTTACACATTTTCGACTTAGGCCCATCTTTTGTATTGAAAGTAGCCATAAATTTGCGACATCGTGAGGCTAAATTCCAATGGTAACATACGTTTGGAATTAACTGGTATATTTTAGTATATTAGCTCCCTTTACCTTAGCACCATTTACAATATCAGGTTCCGAAGTTAAACACAGAGCTGCGGGATCCCATCACTTAGATGAAAATACGTATTTAATAAAACTAAATTCAAGTGGTGACGTCCATTGCCACTTGCGCGTTTGTTCGCTATCTGTGCCCGAACGTCAATTGTCAAGTTGACGTTGCGGGTCATTGATAGCTGTCTAACGGTGCCGCGTTGAGTGCGTGTGTGCAATTACGATCCGTGTTTTCGACTTATCTGATTTAATTAAAGTTATCATCAAAGAAATTGTTGCCGCCACGAGTGCGTGACAATCGCGTTCGCTGCGTGCGTTGTATTCGAGCCGAGATGTTGTCGCGATGCGTGGTGTCCCAGGTGAAACACAACTCCTACTTCCTGATTGGGCTTGCGTTGGGGCTGTGGTTGGCCTTGGCAACAGTGCCTTTGGAAGAAGAGAATGTTGAATGCGCGGTGCCGGTGCCCGCTGCCGTCGACGAATGGGAACCGGTGCGGGAGCAGAGAGAGATGGGGGCGGCGGGTGCGGCGGGCCGGAGCGTCCAGCGACCGCGGTACTACAGCACGGAGCTGGGCATGCGCGCGGGTCTGCTGGCGGGCGCGCTCACGACGGAGGCGGCGCTGGGAGGGCGCGCGGCCGCGCTTAACCGGACGGCGGCGCGGCTCCTCCCTGCGCTGCGGTTCTTCATCACGGCGAGCACTCTGCGTTCCGCGCCCGCTGGCGCGAACGTCGTCGGTTTCACTGACACCAGAGAAATGCTCAAACCCTTCCATGCATTGAAATATCTTGCTGATAACTATTTGGAAGAATATGACTTTTTCTTCCTAGTTAGCGACACTACATTTGTGAACGCTCACCGCCTAACAGAGCTAGTCTCCAAGCTCAGCGTCAGTCAGGATGTGTACATGGGCACCATGGCAGAAGATGACACCCAATATTGCACTTTAGGTGAGAATTTATTTTAAAATGTCATTACTCCACAGTGACAATTTACATTCATGCCCCTCTTTACCTTTATCTATATTGTTTTCTTTTTTCCTTTTAGTTTTATATGATGTGTAAAATTTGTATTATTGTAATGAATTACTAATTGCTGATGATTATCTTTTAACAGCAAAGATGGCAGTAGGTGATGGAACACAATATTTTCAGCCACCATATTTATAGTGTTTCTTGAGGTAAAAGTTAATGGTCATCATCAGAATCAATGCTTGCATTTGGACTATCAAGTAACCATTTGGCTGATATAAAACTTATATGTTGAATGTTTTTGCAAGTAAAGTTTTTAACATTGGCATTCCTTAATGTTGCAAATAAACATACTTAAAAAACTTTAAGTAAAAATAAACAAATTACAAAGAGAAGAGATTCTTTGTGCCATTTTGAGGGAATTTTTCATTATTATGACTAAAAGGTGTTTTTATAATATATGCATTACATCTGTAAGATTATAATGTATGTATTTTTTTTTATATTGTCACACCTTTTTCCCAGTAAGGGTAGGCAGAGGTGAATAAACACCCACATTTCGCCAGATGTGGTCAGATTAGGTCCCATCCATGTACCAGGGGCGAGCCTGCTGCCACTTTATTGGGGCCCCACACTCACACAAAAATAATTTCAGTGTGCGGGTTTCCTCACGATGTTTATGTTTATGTATGTATTAAGATGAGAGTAAGAAATGGTTAATAATTATATTAATACATTGTGTAAATAAAATTTTTGATCCTTTTCAGTGCACAATAAAAAAAAAAGCAAATTACAACTAATATTTTCACGTATGTACCCAAAAATATTCAAATTCCAAGCAATGATAGATATGTCACTGTCAGATCTTATCCATTTTCATTTATTTTCGAGACTATTTAGGCCTGCACTATTGTTGTATGTATTATGGCTACTCCTGTTTACTTCAAAATGCACACTAACCGTGCCCAGACTTTCCTAAAATAAGGACTTCATTTTGAGTTTTGTTCTAGGCTTAACCATAATAATCACTATTGCAATGAAAATGAAATGAAAAATTTATTTATTTCAGCAAATTGTATAAATAATACAATAATATTTCTATGTAGTTTTAACTAGTTCTAAAACAAGTTTATTCCTCTTTTGAGGCTTAACCTCTGGATTCCTTACTAGGTGATGCCTCTATCGAGGAAACTCAGGACACAAAAGTTACTGTAACTTTTTATTTTATCTTCTTTTCTTTGGTAGCAACTGTTACCCCGCTAGTCTGAAGTGTTGTACTACATATATATTTATTTGTTTGTTTATACATATGTTATATTATATAAACAATATACTTATATAAATTTAGTATTAATGATAGGCAGTACATATATAATAATATATGTACTAAGTATCGACATTTAAAAGTTTTTCTATTGTATACAAAGTTTTTTGTTGTTATTAGTTTACGAAGTTAACCATTTAAATATCATATGATTAACTTCCTTTGATGATTTCTCACGAATTTCACAGTGTGTTTCAATGAGATTATAAATATGGGTTTTCATGTATGCTATGCTAATAATGTTCACCAACACTATCAATAAACAAATGCCCACTCAGTCTTAAATTCTTTTTATGTTACTGGTCTCAGCTGAGAATCGGCAATGCAATTTTTGCAGTACATAGTTGAGCTGAATGTCATTTCAGGACTTCCAAGTATATGCTTATTTTAAATGCGTAGATTACTGAATAAAAGTTTTTTCTTTGTTTCTTTCATTTGTAAAGATTTAAAAAGGTTGATTGATGTCATGGTCATCACCTACAACATTGCAGAGGGTGGAATCCTGCTGTCAAACTCTGTGCTACGCGCGGTGCACGGCGCGCTGGACTGGTGCGTGCGCAACTCCTACTCGCCGCACCACCACGAGAACGTGGGCCGCTGCGTGCTGCACGCCGCGCACCTCACCTGCACTTCGTTGCTGCAGGTTAGTCGCAGCCGCCCAGTTGCCGCACAGTCCGCGTGATACGACGCATGGTCTACCCGTTTGATAAAAACTATACGTATGCGTGTGCGTGTGCGCAGAGCGAGCGCTACGTGTCGTGGCGCGTGCGGGAGGCGGACGCGCCGGAGGAAGCGCTGGCGGACGCGGTGACCGCGCACCCGGTGCACGAGCCCGACCAGATGTACCGGCTGCACGCGTACGTCTCCAGGGTCTGTACCAAACTTAACTATTACAACACAGCGTGAGCCGGGCTTGTTTAATCAAAGTAGAAAAAATGTACTCATTTAATATTGAGTCTGTTTTATAAATGTTGTAATTTAATGAAGGAAATGCTGTAACAGAGTGTTGTGGTTGGCGTTAGCGCACGCCGCCGCTGTGAACTTTACTATACATCGAAAGTATTCATAATATAACGTGTGACGCGTGTGCGCGGGCGCAGGTGCTGCTGCAGCGCGCGCGCGGCGCCGCGACGCAGCTGCGCGCCCAGGCCGCGCTGAGCGCGCGCCGCCACCCGCGCGGCTTCCGGAATGCGAGCTGGCCGTCGGGGCTGCGCAACTCGCCGGGGCTCGCGCCCGCGCTGCCCGCCAACAGGTGCTGCACGGGGCTACGCGCTACGCCTGCGACACGAATCGCACGGTTGTTGCACTTCGATCGCGTCGCTCGTGTGACGCTGAAGCTGACGGTGCGGTTTGCTCGGGCAGGATGCATTCTGTCTCGTACGCTGCATTTCTTTGCCGTCAAGCAGCAAAGCACTGAAGTGTTTCGATATGCGCTACTCTCGTGGCTGTGGCTACCGCTTACCGCTACCGCGGGCTTATTGAGACTCAACGTCTTATGCTTTAATGAAGTGACACGGTGTAATGAGGATTGAATGTCTCAATTATCGCATCACCTTGTAAGACAATGGAAACTGGAAATTGCCGAGCGATCTGCCTGGTCAAAGGGTGCTGGGTACGCAAGTCTGCTGTGCAGTGTGACTGGATTTTACCTGATATAATGTAGGCTGTTAAAGTAGTGGGACTATTAACTGTAAAGTTACATAAAAATATAATTCTAATTATTTCTGCTTGTTCATGTTTCATTATTTAAATTATCATCGGGTGTGGGGTTGGGGTAGTAATACTGCGCAGCAGCCCATGGCAAGGAAAGTACGACACGTAAGCGGTTTGCGTGGCCACTCTCTTGTCAAACACATTCTATTAGTGGAGAAGCCTAATTCCTGACGGATAACAGACATGCATGCCGTCCATCGAGACGCCGCGACATCCGGTCGCAGTGACGCTGTTTCACGATTCTCTGTAGGCCAAACTTTTGTAACGCACAGTTTTGAGTCGACTTAGAAGTTTATTATAAAAATTAAACAATAAAAATATAATGATTTGGTAGCAAAACAAAATGAAGACCATCCTCTCAACGCCCCTCAGATTACATTTACTATGTTCCATTCGCGCGCACCGGGGTCGGTGCGGTGCGTTGCGAGGTGGTGACGGCGCGCCCTGATCGGCAGGTTCGACCACCTGCGCTGGACCACGTTCAACGCGACGCACGCGTTCATGCCGGACGACCACCGCACCGCCGCGCCGCTCGCGGGCGCCACGCGCGCCGCGCTCCACGTGAGTGCCCCGACTTCCTCGCATCCACGCACCTTCACACCCATGCACCCTCACACCCAAGCACCCTTGTACCCTCACACCCATGCAACTACGATCCTCTTCGCTGCCATATTTCCTTTACCTCTGCCCTCTATCCATTGTCTTACTTCGGCTCGCCACGATTGCAACGCACATTCCTTTGTGCTGAAACAGAATTGTTTTAGTTTTAAACAGTTGTAGACTCAGACGGCCCGCTGCCGCAGACACCTACGACAGCTAACAGTATTGTATAGGTGCTACATGAACTCGTCTCGCGTTGTTGGGAGATTCTCAATACTGGGATCCTGTGTGCGGCACAATCATGTTGAACAATCTTGTGACAGCTCGTGTTAGCGGAGGCCGAGGCGTGGGCTAAGAAACGCTGGTCGTCTGGACGCGTCAACCTAGTGGAGGGCGCGTGGTGCTGGCAGCCACCCTACGCGCTACGTTACAAACTGTTGCTCGCGCTGCAGCCCGACGCGCAGCAGCAGCAGGTCCGTGTCGATCGTCGTCACAAGGCGCTTATGAGACGCGAACGTCGCTTATTATAAGGCGTGTGCACCGCAGGGCGCTGGGCGGCCAGCGGCGCGGCAGGTGCGGCAGGTGGAGGTGGCCCGCGCGCTGGGCGGGGCACGGCTAGTGCCGGCGCGTTACGTGACGGAGAGCGCGCGCGTGCTGTTGCTGTTGCCGCTGGCCGCGCACCACGTACAGGACGCGCTCGGCTTCCTGCGCCGGTACGACTCCGTGTGCCTGCAGCGCGACAAGAACACCGCGCTGCTCGTGGTGAGTACGGCGCGATCGACCGGTGACCATTCTAAACACCGGAACAAACTGGAGGGGCAACCTCACGCCGTCACGGAGTGCTGGCAAGTGCACCGTGCCGGCGCTTACGTAACAGAGTTGTGGTGGTGCTCAGGTGGTGGCGACTCGTAACGACAGCGGCACGTTCGAGCCGGTGCGCACAGCGCTCGGCGAGCTGGCGGCGGCACACCGCGGCGCACAGCTGGACCTCGCCGAGGTGGCGGACGCGGCCGCCGGCGCGGAGGACGTGCTGGAGGACGCGCACGAGGCACTCGCGCGCGTGCAGTGGCTGGCGCTGCGCGAGGGCCCGCGCGTACCGCCCGATACACTCGTGCTGCTCGCCACACCCGACATGGAGTTCAACGAGGAATTCCTCAACCGGGTGAATCGTGTTCATTGATATCGTGCTTCTACCACATAAGCCGAGTCGCATATCGTCCTCATTACGTACCAATGCAATGCCGGTGTACGTACAAGGCTGTGAATTTCGCTCACACACACGAGGAGTTATTTGTGACATGAATGGAAGCGGGGTAATCCTGCGGTAATTATTGTTCTATGAATGTCATTTTTTGTCTACCAAAAAAAAAGCTGTAGCTCGCTAGTCTAATGGTTAGAGCCTATAACTTTCATTCCGAAGGTTGCGGGTTCTAATCTCGGCATGTACCGATGACTTAATATTTAAGTTATGTACATTTATGAACTTTAGTTACAACAGCGAGATACAAACGGTGAAGGAAAAAATCGTGAGGAAACCCGCACACTGAAATCATCTTTGTGTGTGTGTGTGGTGGTCCCAGTAAAGTGGCAACAGGCTCGCCCCCTGTTACATGAGACCTAATCTTACCACATCTGGCGAAATGTGGGTGTTTATTCACCTCTGCCTACCCCTACTGGGAAAAAGGCGTGATAATATAAAAAAAAAATCTGCAAGCTGAAATAGCAGTAGGTCGACCATGTCGGCCTTATCAGGTCATAGAAGTGTAGGCTCCCTCCCTCCAGATGGACGGACGACATCATCGGGACGGTCGGAAGTAGGTGGATGCGAAATGCGATCGGCATTTGGTGGAAGACATTGCGGAAAGCCTATATCCCAGCAGTGGATAAACAAAGGCTGATAATGATGGAACGAATATACTTATACGAGATATACTATTACGAAAATATTAATAAAAAATTGCTAGTATGTAAAGGGTGTCTGGCGGCAGATTTATATTTTAAAAATCGAATATCTCAATAAGTTATAAACAGTGCGGGGTGGTGGGGAAGGTGGTGTCATTAGAATCACCGATCGTGCGGATTGCTTAGTCACGATGTCGCAGTGGTGCAGTGGTGCAGTGGCGCAGTGGTCGGGTGAGCATCGCGCGTTCGCTATTGAAGCATTTTTCAAGAGTAACGATTCTTACGTACTCGCTCGCCGACAGTTTTGTTCACATTTCAATATTCGACGGATAGGCGATGGGCCGAGTGTGAATTTAATTCGTTCGTGGGTGGAGAGGTTCCGCGCAACTGCTTCGGCTATGAACACACCACGGCCAGGACCTAGTCGATCGTCAAGGACCCCCGAAAACATTGAACTGGTTGAACGCAGTTTACGTGAAAATGCACGACTTTCGATACGGAAAAGGGCAGCTTCACTGGGACTTCCAAGAGCATGCGTGCATGAAATTTTGAAAAAAGATATGAAGTTTCATCCTTTTAAAATTCAAATAATTCAAGAATTGAAAAAAAATGACTTTGCGTTACGCAAATTTTTTTGTGAAACCATGTTGGAGCGTTTTCGCACTGTGAATTCCATTTTTTGGAGCGACGAGGCTCATTTTCATTTAAACGGACACGTAAACAAGAACAACACACAAAATTGCCGTTACTGGGCTCTAAGAACTCGCAATCCTCGACTGAAGCATCAAAAACCATTACATTGCCCAAGGGTAACTGTTTGCTGCGCTTTATCCACGAATGGGATAATCAGACCATTTTTTTTTGAAAATGCACGGCGCCAAGCGACTGCACGGCGCCAAGCGACGAATGTCAATGGTGAGAATTATCGGCTCATGATTTCGAATTTCTTTTTGCCGAACCTGCGAGCTCATTCATCATTCTCATCATTCTCATCACACACGTGGTTTCAACAGGATGCGGTACAGGTGCGACCGCACACACGGCCAGAGCTTCGATGGATTTGTTGCGAGAAAATCTCCCTCAAAAACTGATTAGTCGCTTTGGGGACATCCCGTGGGCACCGAGGTCACCCGACCTAACTCCAATGGATTTTTTTTTGTGGGGCTACCTCAATGAGAGAGTTTACGCCAACAATCCGCGAACTGTTGTGGACTTAAAAGAAAATATTCGGCGAGAAATCAGCGCAATTGAACCAAGTTTACTGCAGCGTGTGGCACGGAATACGAGGCTCCGTTTCGAACAGTGTGTGTGTGTGTGTGCAACAGGATGGAAGACATTTGGATGACATTATCTTTAAACAAATGAAATCCGCATTTGTACTCTATCTT
The DNA here is from genome assembly GCA_033220335.2 of Troides aeacus. Classification (NCBI taxonomy): domain Eukaryota; kingdom Metazoa; phylum Arthropoda; class Insecta; order Lepidoptera; family Papilionidae; genus Troides; species Troides aeacus. The sequence goes on along the minus strand of CM067293.1, from coordinate 8,675,162 downwards.
TTAGTAAAATTATATGTAAAACATATAATTTTTTATTTAAATTTGAAAACATAAATCTGCCACCATACACCCTGTACATTTGTAACACAAATTAGTGTTGAGGGTGCATATCGATGGTCCCTACCTAAAATGCTGTAACCGCAACACTCAAACTTTCGAAGA